>OX401420.1:16372385-16499756 GCA_947846245.1 Cerastoderma edule
AAATGTAGGTTAAACACTAAATTTTTTAGAGGCTATATAGTGAAATTTAAACGACATAGAAACCCCGTCAGTCGCTATCGCTCCTTCCTTGGGGTTTCTATATCGTTTAAATTTCACTATCTAGCCTCTAACCTATATTTAAATTTCACTATCTAGCCTTTAAATAATTTAGTGTTTAACCTACATTTCCATAGAGCGCTCTATTTGACGCTGGCAAACCACGCCTCTACGAGCATGATCGACGAATGGCATAAAACAGCTGCTCAGTATTTTGAAATTCGACATAAACCACGCCTTCCGCGGCTGTCAATTTCATGCGTAGAATCTGCCATACCATGTTTGGAAGAAGACAACTGCACTACCCAGTGATGTAGATTGCAATGTAATTTTGTTTTATGTAATTACGTCACATATTATCAACTTGATAGCATTCAGTTTATGTTTAAGTTTTGCTTATCAGTGATTGACTTTAACCCGTTACTTCATAATTTGTTTCCCACCTACATCAGAAAACTTGAGAAGCCCTTGTGGCAAAAGAAGAAAATGAGCAATTTCTCCTTTTGACATAATATTTTCTTTTTAATTTCAAAGAAAAACTGAGATTTTTCATAATGTATATATGTGTTGTCTGTTAATGCTTTCAATTTGTATCCGTCACATTATTCCTAATGGGGTAAAAGGTTAATGTAGTTCAGTTTCTTTTTTCACAACGATGTTAGGATAAAGGATTAAACCCTATAACCCAGTTAATTGTAATTCCTTTTTATTTATTTCTGTGTTTATTTCTCCCATCGCTACCGTAGGGTAGGCTTACACGTGTCATTGATTTGGAGGTGGAGCCTAAATCTACACATTTATGCGCATGCGTGATACCAGAGTAATAGTCTCATAGAGCCCAGATAGAACGCTCGAATAAGAGTTTATGGAAAATAAACCAACAAAAAAATTCAAATTGACGCAATCTCATTGGATGAAAATGTAGGTTAAACACTAAATGCTGTTAAAGCACAGTTTCTTAATTCTAAGTAATATCATAATGGTACAATAAATCATGAAAACTAGTTCGTGCTCCTCGTATGTAGGTTTATTGAGCATTCGACAAAATGCCGGGCGTTGCAAGGACGTTTACAAAAGTTGAAAGGAAAATGCGGTAAGAGTGAGTAAATCTACAGGCTACACCTATATGCTTCGTTGTTTTTCTCAACCAATCAGATGCGGACTGCCTGCCTCCGTGCATGCGCACAGGCTTAGAAGTGTTGACAGAGTCGACGTTCTCTCGGGGCAGCGTTATTGAGCTGTCTTGTAAGGATAACCAGGATATTCGGGTTAGCAGAAAGTGCTTATTCAACAACCGATGGAACGGCTCGGAACTTATCTGCAATGGTAAGTATATATCCATAACATCTTTTATATCGATATCAAGATTAAGAAGATCAGGAATTTTCTATTGACTTTACCTATACAATTTTTCGTCAAGCACCTGTACATAGAACAACGAGAGGGCGAGCTAAAAAATGTTCTGGAAAGTATTTAGTATTGACTCGTGGATTGTTTGTCTGGTCCGTATCGAACGAGGGAGCAAACAATAACTCATAAATATGAAGACCAATCTTTCACTTTTCCTTCGTTGCAGAAATAATTCACTTACATAAAAAACATGGTTGTACAACAACAAATACGTACATGTATAGTGAAGCTGAATAAATAGAGCAGTCTGAGCACTGACAGACATCGGTTATGCTAAACCCCTTACTCAACGCCAAATTTTCGACTGTCACAAATTGAAATACTTTGCAGACGACATTTCAAAATATGATGAAATTGGAAAATGATCTTCTAATAGTTGACAAAACATGTGGGAAAAGGAAAAATTGCTCGTTAGAGCAATTTCGCCTTTATCACAATGTTTTCCAGAGTCGTCTGCAACAAAGTGGTAAAATGACATTATTGTTTGGTAATGGGTTAAAACAACCCCGTTCAAGCATCTATTATACTGCAAGGTACAGGTCAAATAAATGCCTTCTTTTTTATGAAAGAAAAATAACTTTTATTCGTGTACTTTTCCTGCCCTCCATGCAAACCGGATTCATTAAAGGCGGTTCTGTATGCCAGCAAGACTGTTATATTCATGCACTGTTACGGTCCTTTCATCCAAAATGGATTCAGTACATACTGTTTCATTACTGGAATACTGTTTTATTCACGTATGTTTCCCTTATTTTCAAGCAAACCGAATTCATCAAAGAGTGTTATTTATCTGGAAAACTGTTTTTAGTTGTTATTTTTTTTCCCGATGTAGTTTTGTCAATCATTTCATGCAATCTGAGTGCAATAAAGACTACGTTGTATTTCTTAATACAGTTACCTTTAATTCATTTTTCTGTCCTTCCGTGCAAACCGAAATCAATAAAGGGACTAATTCAGAGAGTTGTGCTCTGCGAGTTATAAACATTTAAAATTTGAAAAGTTTCACTAAACCAAATACCATTTTCAATTTCTTTACTCTGAAGTTGCCATATTCCCGCGATTAGTTAGATAGTACGAAGTGACCCTTCGCGCCTGTTAGTACTTCCACGGGAAAGCCGGTTTATAAATAATGCAGGAATTCTATATCGTCACGTGACAATACCAGTTAAACTTTTCCGATGACCAACGTGACGATGATATCTAAAGAAAAACTGTTTCCTTCACTTATAGGCATACCAAGACCCATGTAGACGTTTATCTGAAAGACTTATCAAAGACTTTCTTTTTCAAAACAAAGGGTTGTTTCGTATATTACACAATCCCTTGACTCACAGGCAGACCGGGCACATCAAAGGCTATGATGGTTGCTTTCCCCCGGGCTAACGTCTTTCTGAAAGACTCTTTTATTCAAAACAAAGGACTGTTTCGTATATTTCACAATCCCTTGACTTGCAGGCAGACCGGACACATCAAAGGCTATGATGGTTGCTTTCTCCCTGCTAACGTCTTTTTGAAAGACTCTTTTATTCAAAACAAAGGACTGTTTTGTATATAACATTATTCCCTTGACTTGCAGGCAAACCGGACACATCACAGGCCATGGCGATTGCTTTCTCCCTGTTAACGTCTTTCTGAAAGATTCTTTTATTCAAATCAAAGGACTGTTTCGTATATTACACTATTCCCTTGACTTACAGGCAGACCGGACACATCGAAGGTCATGGTGATTGCTTTCTCCCTACAAACGTCTTCCTGAAAGACTCTTTTATTCAAATCAAAGGAGTGTTTCGTATATTACACTATTCCCTTGACTTGCAGGCAGACTGGACACATCGAAGGCCATGATGATTGCATGCTACCTGCAAATGTCTATAAAGACTTTTCTAATCAAACAAAGAGATGTTTTGTGTATTTCACTTTTTCCATCACTTACAGGCCGTCCGCTCCCATCAAAGGCCATGGCGGAGGCAAGCTCCCTACAGACTGCGATGGGATCGCTTCAAAATCACACTCTCGGGAATGATGGCAGCATGGACCACCTTATAGCCAAAACAATAAACACGGGACAACCGGGCGGTGTTGAGATCTACTTTGCTATTGATGTGTCTAAGAGCATTCAGATCGCTGAGTTCACAAAGCTTAAGAATTTTACCATCGCGTTGACGAGACACGTGTGTAATTTATAATTTTTGCTTTGATCGGCTGGTTTACTACGGTTGCAATCTGAACTCAATGGGTTTATCCAATGAAAACACCTCTGGTATAATAAGGAACAGTCTGAACACATCAGGTTTATCCAATGAAAACACCTCTGAAATAATAGGAATGACGCCATATTGTTTCCCGCGGAATGACGTCACTTCACCTTCGTTTTCAAAAATAGATTTTAATTGTGAAATCTAAAAAGTCGTTTAATTTGATTAAGGAAACAACTATAAATGTCAACACTTATAAATTCGCCATTTCGTATGAGTTACCGATAAAAAATGTTTTAAGAGGATGTCCAACACTTTGATAAAATAAATGTATGTCGCATTTTTAAATTTCGCTCTTTCGTATCAGTTATCGACCTAAGATAATGATTTTAAACTACATTCACCAGTTCCACATATATTGGACAGCTCAACGTATACGCTCATGTGTTTTTGGACTGACATTTAACACAAAATCTGGAACACTACTCTCATGTACGAGGTGTATGTCTCTGGTCACGGAAATACCCGAATAGTTACGATTGCTACGGCTGTTCAGAAAAGACGTGTTGAGGATTCAGTGTAATACTACGTCAGTACTTCACACTTGTGGGAGACTACTATAGTCTTGCAACGAATCCTTAATATGTGTGCATGTGTGTTTATTTTGCTTTCTGTTTTTTTTTTATTCTATCTTGATTTGAAGACAAACTGACAAGCTATAACGAAGAATTAAGTCGTTGATAAGAGATAGTACAGTTGTTATAACAGACTTCATTTTTGTTTGATACATTTCAAATGACAAGATTTTCATGTGCAATATTTGACTTTTCTAAACAGGTAACCGCCACTCTTTTATCTCAGAGGTCATAACTAATTTTAAACATGTCTGAAATGTTAACAATGAAGTTAAACCATGTGCTAAACAATTCGTTAAATTAGCACTATGAAAGGTCGTTTGTATGCCTTTCTTTTTACCCAGTTTTGCCGGGATTTTATGGTGGCATTCTTGATTTAAGCTTAACATGAATAAACGGCGACGGTCAACTTCAATGACTTCGAATTTAAGAAAGTAAAAAAGAGGATAGTGCATAACCTGTTCTTCTAAAAACTACAGACTGCATGGATATAAAACAAATGGATAAGTATTGATTAAAGCTGTATTTTCTCGATGAATCACGAAAGGAGAGCCAACACAAACTCCTCACAGAAAACTCCCCTTGCTACGCTGCATCGATAACTGCCATCACAAAATTTGCATCCATATGTTGATGAAATGCAAAGTATGCTTTTTCTTTCAAATTTCTACCAGATAAAGACATACATTTAGTACTCATGTCTTTTTGTGATAATTTCTGACCATTAGCATTGGAAAGTAAGTGTTTGCTTTACAAATAAAGCTCAAATGGATGACTTGTTTGTCTCAACACAAGCTTACACGCCATACTCACTTCTAAACAGATGGTCATGTGACTCAGACCTCGGAATATAACCACAACACCGTTGACGTTATGTGAGAGACTAATTACGAGTCGGTTGTTTTACAGATCAACGTTTCGGATCGTGCTAATGGGACCAAACTAGCGTTCTATGCATTTGCGAGCAAGACGGTCATTCTGTACAACGGTCATTCTCTCAGTGCGACGGATGAACCCTTTAATGACACTGAAGCGGCTGTCCGGTTGATAGAAGATAAACTGGATCTGACGAAGATTCGAGGTATGGTATGATAATTGCCATTTTGGTGCGTGTAAGTCATGTACGTTTTATTTAGGTTTTTGGTTTAGGTATGTGGTGGATGCTAATAAACATTTAGGGGGTTGAGATCCACAATGGCTAAGTGTCTGAGTTGAACAAATGTTGCAGTTTCCTTATTATGAAAGATATGTTTTTATTTTGCTTTTGATTTCGCTCCCCAACTTGTCAACGTTTTTGCACTTACAATTGTTAAATAAAATGCGCATAGGAACCGTCATAAGTGCGAGTTTTATCGGCCATAGCTAAATGCACTTAAAACATTTAATTAACAGGACCTCCGACTTTTAAGGCAAGTTGTGAAGTATTATTGGCAAGAAAACCGACCGCCACGAAATGTCTGCAATATCGTGAACACTAGAAACTATCACGACTTAAACATAGAAACAAAGTTGACGGACCACTGCCAAAAATCGGTATATTAGATGTTCCCAGAGACTGCGGTTTCATTGATTGGCAAAACTCTAAAGCTATTTTATCATTATCTTCAAAAACAGTCTTTAATTTCGAACGTTATGTGTGAAATCGCAGGTGAAATCGTATATATCTTAAAAGTTAACACGTATTCAAACTGAACGAAAAACTACGGTTAGAAACAAGTCCCCTGTTCCGTATCATTTCCTTTTTATTCCAGACAGATGCATTAACATTATTATATCAAATGCCAACCATGGAATATTGTTAAGGGTTGCCTTGGTACAAGATGATTTTGATAAGCATATTTAATGTTGTGCGTTATACTGATGAAACTGTACTTTCTTTTAATGTTTAATTGTTGTGTAACTTTTCAAAAAAGAATAGGAAGTAACAGCGTGAAACCCATACAAATCAGAATTCAAATGTTTTCGTGCATAACTCTTATTCAATTTACAGATGGCAAAGGGAAAACAGTCTCCATAGGGGGTGGAACCGACATTACGGGGGTCATCAATGACGTTAGATATGATGTGCTTACGAAGAAAGCACAACGGATTGGAATTCCACAGCAAGTTCTGATCATCATCAGTGACGGTAAAAAATCCCCAACAGCGATTACACCCCCCTATGATTTAGCAACGTTACCATCAGAAACAATCACGATTTTAATATCAAAACAAAGTCAGACGGTCCATTGTCGTAAATTTGGAAATATAAGGTTCCGAGAGACTGCGATTGTACTAACTGCAAAAACTTTAAGGCACATAAAAGGAGACTAATGCTATATCAAACTATATTATTTGGTAAACTTTTGATCAGATTCAAATAGTTATCACCAGAAAACCCCATAAGCACAACCAAATCGTGAAAGTCAACCAGAAATAACCAAGATTAGCCAGTTTAAAAATTCAGATTGTGTGATTTTTTCACCCCTGATATTGACAGTTGATACACAAATTTTTGAACCGACCAGTCAGAGTTCGTTATTTCGAATATGTAAACAAACAGGTTGTTGATAAACATTATTGAATTGGAGACAACTACATTTCAAGCACAAAATAACTTATGTTAAAGGAATCTATTTAATAGGGTCTCAAAGCATTTGTAAATAAATTCTCATGACTTTTATGAACATGATAAAAGAACTCCATATACTTTTCAGTAATTTATTTGTACTCATCTCCTTTTACGTGCCTTTGAAAGCTGCTGTGTCATTATCTTCACTATATTCATTATATCTATTCTCAGGTTAAATTGCACGTCTTACATAGTTAAAGGACATGTCCTGCAGTTTTATAAGAATATAATCCTTTCATAGAATTTTCTAAATTTTTAATATGTTATTTATAATTCTATTGTGAATTCAAATATGAAAAGAAAAATGCAGGTCGACGAGTAAGTTTTTTCGTAAAATGACAGTGTCCATGGTAAAAGTTTGGGGCAAAAATGTCAAAATGACCATACCATCTTCGAAGGTAATGAAATAATTTCTGGAATGTTTATTTACACAAAAAATATGAATTCATATATTCAATACTTTTTAATTAAATGTTTTTTTTCTTCAAATATTCACATTTTGAACAATGTAATCCAAAATAGTTTTTCAAATTTTTGCATTCGTCGAAAAACGATGAAAATGTATATGTATATTACAAATAAATGAAGATATTTAAAAATTCCTTTCATAGAATTTTCGTATTTTTCATTATGTGAAGTAAAATTAATCTTGAAATACAAAATGAAAAAAAAAAGTATATGTTGACGAGTTAGTTTTTCTGTAAAATGATAGTTTCCAAGGTAACTGTATTTGAAAATCATTTTTAAAAGTGATTAAAATAACTTAAAACATGAAAAATAGAAGCTGGGGGCTTAATTTGCATGAGAAATATATAATAATGTTATTAACCTTTTGAAGTTGTATGGATAATATGATTAATCTTTGAAAAGAATTGCATACATTAAATTTCATCCGAATAACAAAGTTTATCCGACTACTATGCAAGTACATCTTTGGTAACATATTATTATCTCCCTTGGATGCTCATATGAAGAGTGCGGATTAAACTACCGAGAACGTCCTTAATACTGATTGTATATCGTCACGTGAATCATGTGATGACGTAGTGAACCGTGACTTCAACCAACGAAGCAATCTGAACAAGTTGGATTTGTCCATTGAAAATACCTCTGAATTGATATGGAAGCCGTCATATTGTTTTTCGTTAGACTTCGTTTATTGTTTTTTTCGTTTCCAAAAAAGATCTTAAATGTGAAATCTAAATAGTCGTTTAAATTGATTAAGGAAACGGATATATCTATTTATTTATATAAATATAACAAATAATAATTTCATTATAATGTATGAGTAACAGATAAAAATTGATGATTTAAAATGATGTGCAACACCATGATAAACATTGAACTACTCAACGTGAACAAGCACAGGAAATGTGTTATAAGCCAGGGACGATTAACCCGAAATATTGTAATCCTACACTCACGTACGAAATGTATTTCTCAAATCACGGGAAGTTGTGACGGTTGCCAATTAGAAGGATTTTTTAAGAGCCAGTCTCGTCCTCTGAGCATGGGGGTGGGTGTATGGCAAACAAGATAAACGTGAATGCGTTACATGTAATACTAGAAACATAAACGATTAAAAATCAAAACAAAATCAGACGGACCACTGTCGTTAACCGGTGAATTAGAAGCCTTTAAATATCCTCTAAATTCGAACATACTGTATGGGAACAAAGAATTAATTGTATGTCTTATAAAGGGTACTTCTTATTCAAACTATTTTCAAAACTACCATAACGACAAGTCCCTTGTTCCGCATAATTCCCTTTAAGTTTCAAACTTGCATACGTGCGTTATTTGTCTAGCGCCAACTGCGTGGGTGGGGTGACATATACCAGCGTTTCCCTTAATGGCTCATGAACGGAGATTAATGCTTTACCAAACCTTATCATTTGGTAATTTTCGGGTCATATTCAGATAGTAATCATTAAAAACCCATCAGCACAACGCAAACGTTGGGTCAACGAGAAATAACACGGAATAGCCAGTTTGATAATTCAACTTGCCTGATTTTTCGCATCTGACCTGGTCACGTGATACACATATTTTAGAACCGACCAATAAGAGTTCAGTATGCCAGAAATGTAATAAATAGATTGTGATAAAACATGATTGAATTGGAGACAACTGTATTTCACGCACAAATAAATTATGTTTAAGGAGTTTAAAACATAGAGGTTCAATGCATTCTTACATTAATTCTTATGACATTTATGAACATAATAAGAGAACTCTTATTATATTTTCAGTAATTTAATTTTACCCATATCATATCACGTGATTTTAACTGGATATGCATCGAGGGCTTGTTATGTCAACAGCGTGCTTACATCGCAAGGTTTTGGGGCTAGATACTTTACTGAGGCCTTCTAGTTTATCGATTTAAACTTGCACGATCATGCATTTCCTCATTCGTTCATCCTCATAAAAGTAGATCAAGTGCAATCTAATACATATTAACTCAAATTCAACTATCCAGAGAAAAGTCACTATTTATGTCATATTTAACAGCAAGTTTAACATAACGAAGAGAAATTGATTTTGAAGGTGCTTGTTCACAGAAAAGAAAATTTGAAAGTTAGAATGAAAAGTCGTTAAATCTAAACAGCTTTCATAACGTTGTTTGATATATATTAAAAGTAGCTATTGAAAATGTATTCAGGAAGCGTCAAGCAGTCTAAGTATACAACGGTTATAGTGGTAGAACTCAAAAGTGATGCCATGCTTTTGGATTTAATCTTTTACCGCTAATTTCTATTCTTCATTGCATAACAAACAACAGTGCAGCTGTTGTACAGTTATAAAAAAAAACACTTTTGAATATCCAAATGTCCTCACACCTATAAACAACCCTTTTTAAGGTAGATACCAATAACCCGCAATTTTGAAACTCATTCTTTTGTTGGATCACTTCAGCCGTACTCGGTATACATTAGTCGCGGCCTGGGTTATTCGATTTAATGCAAATAGTTCAGCCCCAGATCGATGTATACCGAGAACGACCGAAGTAATCCGACGAGAGAATGAATATGAAAACTACGGATTATGGGCGTTCTACCTTAAGACTTCTCGTTATCGCTCCCTGTTTACTATCGTCCCTAATGTTGGCCGTACTATGTTCTTTGAAAAGACGAATCTTCAATCCAAGGGGCAAACTTACCTTAATACCACGAACGGTATTCCAGCTTTATCATTACTCGCCTTTCCATCTAAATTGTAGTCAATCTGAAGACATCGGGTGTATCCAATAGAAAACACCTCTGAAATAATAGGGATGACGCCATATTGTTTCCCGCGAGAATGACGTCACTTTACTTTCGTTTTTAAAAATAGATCTTAAATGTGAAATCTAAAAAGCCGTTAAATTTGATTGAGGAAACAACTATACATGGCACACCAACAATTTCGGCATTTGGTATGAGTTACTGATAAAAAATGATTTGAAAGGATGTCCACTCTTAGAAAATGTGTTAGACGCCGGAGGCCAATTTACTCTAAAAATTTTAACCCTACATTTATATCCGAAGTGTATTTCACAGCTCACGGAAATGCCCAAGTAGTTCCGATTGCATTGTAGTCTGTCTGAATGCTTATTTCTCCTATGGTCGTACGCCTGCTACTTTTGAGATCAAGTATTCCAACTGCCCCAATACAAAGTCGTGTATTCCCAAGGCTATGTACAAAGACCATCTAGATCGCTCTCTCAACTCAATGGTGTGAAATCTAAAAAATACATGCAATTCATCCTAGCTTCCCAACGTGCATCGTAAATCACATAACGTATATCGTATATCAGATATCGTAAATTTGATGAATAACGTATCGGATCGTATAAAATCGAATTAGCCAGGTAAGACGGACGCCCTATCGGATATCGTAAATCGCACATCACACATTGGCAGATCGTGAATCGTTGGTATTTCTATCGTGTATCGTGCGTATACCGTGATAACTCATACGATAGCACTACTATAACACAGCTAACAGGTCGAGATCAAAAGAGGTAAAACCGCCATGTACAAGGGATAGAAGTCGAAACAAACCATGTAGGTAACAAAACATGTGTTTACGGTTACATTGCAAACAGTCATGAGAGAGTGTCAGATAGATTAACTTGCGCCTCAATGAGCGCGATATTTCGCGTGCGATCACATGAACGCCATCAAGTTACGCGATTTATGTCATCAGAAGTCAATTAGAGAGGCCTCTATGGACTGGCACCCATTACCTCCATCAAATTTCGGCCACGTATCATTATATAACTGCAGTAGTATCGACAATATGAGTCACAGTTATCATATCTGGACTGGGAACCGGTCTCTTATCTATCGAATAAAGAGACCGGTATGGTACAAACCT
Organism: Cerastoderma edule; assembly: GCA_947846245.1. Lineage (NCBI taxonomy): Eukaryota > Metazoa > Mollusca > Bivalvia > Cardiida > Cardiidae > Cerastoderma > Cerastoderma edule. The sequence continues at coordinate 16,383,656 of OX401420.1, forward strand.
ACCATTCAGAAATCTGACTTTTAATGGAAGGCAGGAAAACAGCATACTGTCCTTAAGAATATTTTCCGATTCAAACGAACGGTTGGCCGTGATACGTAGTTCCTTCACTGAAATATTGGCCAAATTGATTAATATTGAAATTTTGACAAACATTTCATACAAATCAGTCAAGTCTGATAAAGGGCTGTCTTCTTCAAAAAGCAATGATTGAGGGGAAACAGTGCTGTTGCTGTTGTTGTCGAATTTTGGAACATTGATTTTCGACCAATCAAATCGCCAAGAATGTGAAGGTTGCCCGTTGTCTATTTTGTGGACCTGTGTGAAACCAGTAGACAGCAGGGGCCCGTTTTACTAAACAACTTACGGAAAATGTTTGTGTCACTTTGCAATATTGCTTCGTCCAATATTGAAATAAGAGGAATTGTTGTTTTAGACTTACGCAAATCTTAAGCGTAAACTGTTTAGTAAAACGGTACCCAGGCAACCGGTTTAGTGTCATATCCTGCTTCCAGGCGCGTTTACCAAGAACGGTGACCCTACAACCGCAGCCGAGGATCTGAAGGGTCAAGATGTCCAGATTTACTCGATCTTTGTCGGCACCAATAACGCCGACTCCGTCGCCGACAGGGACCTCATGAAGAGTATTGCGTCCGATCTGCCCGGGGAACAGCATTACTTCGAAGTACATGATGGGGACTTTGATGAGACGATACAATTTATGGTGAATGGTGAGTATTGATTGATTAATATGATTGGTATACATTGATGTGTATTGCTTAAAGTCGCTTACTAAGAGACGTGTGCTCTCGCAGTAATAAACGTTGAAATTTGATATAAACAGTCTATATGATCACTACAAAACATCATTGTCTATATCCTACTGGACTGTGATTTGTTAGTGTAAAGTTACTTTATTCTTATCGTGTATTCGGGCATTAAGTCGTTAGCTTATTCCTCTTTCTCTAGGCTTAAAAGATTCATTTACAAGAGGAATGACTGCTCAAAAAAAACATTTAATATTAAACTGCATGAAATTGAAAATAACTGACATGGCAATTGTTTTGGACACCGTGGAACACTGCGATTGTCGCGGTGTCCAAACAACCGTCGCACACGGAGATCCCCGTAGGACACGAAGAGCGATGTTCCATCGTGTTCATTCCGACAAGACCACGGTGTTATGTTACACATAAATCGCGATGCCTGGTTGGAAATTCGAAGAAAATTGTTGCGTCGTGTACGGTACATGTATTTGTAACTTGTTAACTGTGTGATAAAGATGGTGCGTTCTTTCTATATAATTGTTTAATGTCTATCACACCAAATTCCATTTACTTCAACGGTACGAATATGATATATGTATCTTTAGCAGTCAGTGTTCCTATCCCTTGGGCTTTAAACAGACAGTGTAACTATTCCTTGTCTTTTTGATAGCCATATTTAACCTTTGTGTTTCTTACAGCCATTGCGTTAATACCTTGTGACTTTTCTATCTGCCAGTGAGCCTATCCCTTGTGTTTTCAACAGTAGTGTAACAATGTTTAACAGTCGTATCAAACGTTTGTGTTTTTAACACCCAGTTTTTTTTACAGGCAATGTATCTATTCCTTGTGATTTTACAGTCAATGGGTTTATCCTTTGTATTTTTATCAGCCAGAGCATCTATCCCTTGCGTCTTTTTAATGAGCCAGTGTAGTCTTCCCTTGTTTATTAATAACAGTTAATTTATCTCTCACAATGTTTCTTTTATCAATCACTGTTTCTATCCATCGTGTTTTAACGGTCATCGTATGTATGCCTGGTGTTTTTTTTTTTTATATTAAATGAAGAGTATTCAACAGCCAGTGTATTTATTTATCCCCTGTTGATATAACAGAAAATATATCTATCCCTTGTGTCTTTTTTAACAGCAAATATTTGTGTTTTTATCCCCTACGTTTTAACAGACAACGTTTACACCCCGTGTGTTTCAACAGCCAGTGTATCCCTTATTTCTTTTTTTTATTACCAGTGTATCTATCTTTCACCTTTGGGTTTAACAGCAAACATATATATTTATTATATACCAGTGAGTATTCCGGAGTAAATACAAGCAATAATCGTGCATCAAATGACACACGACAGAAAAAACTCCCGTATTACATACATACATAATATTTTATTGCATTATAAACATAACATGTTATATAGCAATTTTAACAAACATTTTAACAAAGACATGGATTTACAGAAGAGCTTTTTATTCATTTAAAGGTGCCATTCAATTTCGATTGCGTTGAGCATGATATATATACTTTGACAGATTAAAAATAATTTTCTTTGAAGGATTTGATAATAAATTGACAAATTTATGCATATTTGGCCATGTATGATAATACCTCCTTATATATTTTGATCTTAAATTTGTATGCTTTGGACAAATTAATAAAAAGTGAAATTCATTTTCTATTTGACCAGAATTACAATTTCTACATATTCTCTCATTTCTGGGAATATTATTTTGGCGTCCTTTTTCTATTTCTAGCTCGTGTGCTGATGTTCTAAACCTTGTAAGAGCCTTTCTGAATCTTGATTCATGAATGATGTCGAGATATTGTTCCATAATAAATGAACTTTTGAATAAACTATAGCTATAAAGACGAGGTGAATTACTTATTGATGAATACCAATTTTGTTGATAGATGTCTAATATGCGTTGTTTTATTGCGGTAAAATTGACTTGCATGTATAATTGGTTTTCCCAAATGTTTGATAATCCAATATTGTTTAAAGTGTTTTTGATGTGGTAAGCCCAATTCTTACCGTTGTATGTGAGATTATTTTCTGTGTCTATTTTAAGCATATTATACAGCTTAAATAAGATAGATTGCTCATCTAGAGATATCAGTTTTACCCAGTATTTAAGCATTATCATTTGTCTATGTATTTGCATGGGAATGCGACCTAACTCCCCATAAAGGGCTGTAAGATTTGTTGACTGCCTTAGACAGAGAATTCTTCTACAAAACTTTGAAAACATAGATTCTATGCTAGGGCATGGGTGATGTCCCCATACCTCAGCAGAATAGTTAAGCGTAGGTAAAACAATAGAGTCGAAGATATTCAACAGTTGAGAAACTGGAAGATCTAACTGGTTGTAAATGACAAACAAATTGTGTAATGAAAAGGAGGCGTGTTGTGCTATGTGTTTTTGTATGCGATTCCAATTCCCATTTTTATAGAAATATACTCCAAGATATCTAAATGATTTGTTATTTCAAGTTTTGTGTTATTTAAGAAAGAATCATACGATGTGTGTCTACCGTTTTCAAATATCATTATTTTTGTTTTTTACACTGGAGTGTTTTCCCGCTTTCTATTTTTAGATATGTCGCAATCTTTCAAGCCACGCCCCCTCAAAGAACTACTACTTTTTTGGTACTCAATTATTGTTTGAGGTGACATAGTAACAAAAGGCAGAAAACCAATTGGTCAAGGACGTATTGTATTTAACTGAAAACAATCCCAACCTGAATCAATCACTCCCCTACATACACCTCACCTACATACATACATACACACGTCCATACAAACAACAATGATACAAGTCGATCAAGTCGAGAAGAACAAACCATCCCTACCAAAGTAAAGTTCCCGCTAGGCTCCCAGATTGATAAAGTGAGAAACGAACGATAACTCGACAGGAGAATTAAAAAAAATACGTCATCAATGACGTATCAAGACGACGAGTTGTGGTCTTTATGTCATCCATCTTCAGTAACAAGGACAACGCGTTCTATATTTAGCAATGGGACCCTCAATGAGTTAAATAATAATGGATCGATACAACTTACAAAAAGATCGCAATTTAGAGTTTATTAATCATTTCTTTTCACATTAAATGAACAAAACATTGTGTTGATAGTTTTACATTTAATCATTAAGAATTATATCGTTCCAACAGCTACTTGTCTATGTCCGCGAGTTCGAATTGTAAAACACTTCCCCTTCAGTAGAGAACACCGTCCACACATCGAAAGGTCAAATTCTCCATTTTGCCTATTTGTTTTAGTTTCAGTCGCAGGTCCTTTCCCATCGACAGCTATCGGTCTGTATCGCTGGCAAACCATGGCATTTGATCATGATTGTATCTGATTTTAACGTACACTGGACAGATTTTGCAAAATGTAAGATAAATAAACGGTCCATTCACCTTTCACCATGTTGTCAACAACACAGCTTTTTCCTTTTAGTCGAGGCGTAGCCTTTCTTTGTTCAATTGGCAACCTAGAAATTGTGAGTAACATGGAGTTTTATTGTTGATTCTTAGTCTGTATGGGTTCCACATTGAATTGAGCGAGGTTGCCACTCTGGCAACTTTGGGCAATTTGCATAATTTGCAATAAATTAGAAATGGCCGCCGGAAGTAATTCTGAAAATTTTGTGCGAGAGATATTTCATAACGTATGACATGTAATATATGTTTACCGGGGTTTTAAGGTAAGGGAATTCGATTTCTGACGCTTGTTTTATTTTAGCCAATTTTGTTGTATTTTGTGCATCTATTTCACTTTTAGATACTATAATAACCTAATAATGTCATATATGAAAAATGATTTGCACCATAAGTCAAGTGTCATCTTTTTATTACTCAAAACTAATTTGGGTCTAGATCAGTTCTGGTAATGTTTAGACCAGTTCTAGAAAATTAAGAAAAACAAATCCCAAAAAAAGCAAAAAAATAACAAAACGGATACCTGCATTGTATTATGCATTGCAAAGTCTCAAATGGTTTAGTTAAGATTAAACAACTACTTTAGCAGAATCTCGTAAGGTCCAATGTATTAGCATTACTTTCCTATGATTGTTTAACAAAGGGAATGTTTGAAGCCGGTCATTAACTCATGATCCAGAGAATGGAAATGTGTTGTGTCAACGGACTGCGTGATTTAAGTCGGGTCTAACCTGACAGAAGTGAAAAATGAATAAAAACAATACACCGCTAGCTTTTATAACTTTATACAGTGAAAAATAGTCAAAGGGTATATTTTTTGTGGGGTTTTGGTTTCGTTATTGTGTGATACATGCCAAAGATCCTCATTAAACATCATTGAGTGTGCAATGTTCGGCGTCTGACCAGTTTCAACAATATCTGGCTTTTGTTGCTGCTTTCAAATTATTTTGCAGTGTTGAATGTGAACATACCACAAAAGCATAATAAAGGCTGAAAAGTGATTACATTTTATGCTCTCCCAAAAAGCTTTCTATTCACAGAATAACTCATACTCATGTTATAAGAAACGTTCTTAGGAATATAAAATCCAATGGCTTGCCCTAACCCTTGTATCCCAAAACACCATAACCAATAACCATTCCCTTTGCTTCATCATCACCAGCATCGGTTTCCTCCTTACCACCCTAAAACTGCTCTATGAAAGAGTTCTTTTCTTCTTTATTAATAGTTTTGTTTGCTTGTTTTTATGGGATGTTGTAGCAATCCTTTCCATTAGAACAGGTTGTAAATGAGGTGCATAGAAGATGCTCTTTATGATAAACTTGCGACATGACTCTCTTTTATATGTTTTCCTCCTATAAGCAATGTATTTACAGCAGATGATGTAAAATAGCTTGGATGGGTCTGCCTACCCTTACTGAGTAAACTTCTGTGCTGATCTTCTTTATCTCCCATTTTCAAAATGGCGTCTGGCCGCCATCTTGATTTTTTTCAACACAGAGTGGTCAAAATTGAATTTAAACATCAAAAATGAACTTTTCTTGCCCCAAAACCACAGAAAGGACACCTTACATGTAATATTTTTTCTTAAAGGTGTCGTGTAGAAAATATACGATGCTAATTGGCGGCCATTTTCAATTCATGCAAATTATGCAAATTGCCCAAAGTTGTCAGAGAGGCAAACTCGCTCAATTTAATGCAGGACCCCACATAGACTAAGAATCAGCAATAAAACTTCATGTTACTCACAATTTCTAGGTTCCGAAAATTTCGTCTCGATTATATGGTAGATCAAGTGTTTCTCCGAAACAGAAAATACGCATAACAATTCAATTCAATTCAATTCTTTATTTGTCTTTGGCCATTTACAATAACATAGAATATGGCTTAGACAAAAAAAAAAAGATGATCAACAAACATTGAGCACAATATAAAAAAAATGAAATTTCAAGACTGATGATACTATAAGAATTAAGAAAGTCGGTGGTTAAGGAACAGCAATAGTGTTTAAAGATTCATCACGAATAGCAAAGCTCTCCGAAAGACATTTACAAATGCTTAGTAAAGTCTTTCTTTTTGACGACGACATTAACTGTATAAAACTATTGGAATTAACCCGTAGTCCGCTACAAAGATTCTTTCTACGTATTTGAGTGTACTCGGAACATTCTAATAGAAAATGGTATTCATTTTCAACAAATCATGACGAGAAAATTTTACAATGTCTGTTTTCTCTTGGTATTCCATTAAATCTACCTGCTTCTATTTCTAATTTGTGAGAACAGAGTCTAAAACACGCAAATAATTTCAACCACTTATTGTTAGAGATAGTATCAAGGTAAGATTCATAAGAAAAGTTATTTTTTTATATTTTCTATAAAACATTAGTTTTGTGGTATTATTGACCGAGTCAGTCCAAGTCTGCACAAACTGATCATATAATCTACTCTTAAAAACTGCATAATTATTTAAACTTGACTGAAAATTAAGTCTAATATTTGTAAGACCTAAATGATCAATTATTAAGTTGATCCTTTTGGCCCAACAAACATTAGCGACATTCTCACATTGGTCAATATAAGCATCATATAAAGAGGGTTGGCTTCTTGACATAAACTTGCACCAAAATTTAAGAGATTGTTGTTTACATAAAACTTGCAATGGTAATCTACCAAATTCGCCAAAAAACAGCACAGTTTGGTGTTTGCTTTTTTACACCTGATAAGTGTCTTAGAAATCATAAATGTAGGTTATCTATGAATTTGAAATTATAAACACCCCAGACCTCAGAGCCGTATAATAAAATTGGCTTAACCATTGTATCGAACAAATACACTTTTGTTTTAATGTCAAGTGGACTTTTGTCAAAAACCATTAACAGATTGTTATAGGCAATTAAAGCTTGATCATTCAAGGTTTTTACTGCTAAATTAAAAGAACCTGAGTAATAAAAACAACAGGCCTAGATATGTAAATTTCTCGACAATTTCAATAACGTGTCCGTCAATGAAAATATTTTGTGTTTTGATTGATTTCTTCTTTTCAACAACACAAACTTTGGTTTTACTGATGTTTATTTCCAACCCCCATTTACAAGAATATTCATAAATATTATCGATCTGAGATTGAAGACTTTCTGGACTGGTTGTAAAAAGAACAATCCTCCGAGATATGTAATCTTCCAGAGATAACTTTCATGCGAAAGGTCCTGTTACAGAATTCCATTTTATGCATTTCTCACTCTTTAAAACACGTCTTATTCTATAGTTAATCGGTACAGAAAAATGGAAGCGGGGATAAACTCAATAATGGCGGTCTATTTATTTTGAAATTGACATCGTCATATGGGCGGAGCTAAATTATGTCAAAGAGTATTCTAGTATATTCACCCGCCATTCATAAATCAAAACATTTAAACACGATTATGAGAAATTCAATTGTTTGTATTGTCTTAAACGCTTATTGTAGTTTAAAAAGATTCTGATTTTGTAGTTGATAAAGAAGATGTATATAATAAAAGGAATATTTCTTCGTTGTATCTTTCCCGGGATTTGTATTTACTTCTCGTTGCGTGAGAAAAATTCCCTTCAGAGATTTAACAGCTAGTGTATCTTTCCCTTGTGTCTTCTTTTTACAGCCAGTTCACCTTTCGACTGTGGTTGGGCTGATCCACAGAAGACAGATGTACGCAATAACGATGTCAAAGAAGTGATGAAAATGAAGGAATCAAAAATACATGCCTGGCCGTGGATGGTCCAAATACTGCTTGAGGTATAGTAACGGACGGACGGACGGACGGACGGACGGACGGACGGACGGACGGACGGACGGACGGACGGACGGACGGACGGACGGACGGACGGACGGACGGATGTACAGACAGACAGACAGACAAACAGACAGACAGACAAACAGACAGACAGACAGACAAACGGACAGACAGACATACAGACAGACATACAGACAGACATACGGACAGACAGACAAACAGATAGACATACAGACAGACAGACATACGGACAGACAGATATACGGACAGACAGATATACGGACGGACAGGATATACGGACGGACAGACATACGGACATACAGACATGCGGACAAACATACAGACATACGGCGAGACATACGGCGAGACTTACGGTGAGACATACATACGGCGAGACATACAGGCGTGGAGGCAGGCAAGCAGGCGTGGAGTCTGGCAGGCGTGGAGGCAGGCAGGCGTGGAGGCAGGCAGGCGTGTGAGGCGTGGAGGCGTGGAGGCAGGCAGGCGTGGAGGCAGGCAGGCGTGGAGGCAGGCAGGCGTGGAGGCAGGCAGGCGTGGAGGCAGGCGTGGAGGCAGGCAGGCGTGGAGGCAGGCGTGGAGGCAGGTGGAGGCAGGCGTGGAGGCAGGCGTGGGGGCAGGCGTGGAGGCAGGCGTGGAGGCAGGCGTGGAGGCAGGCGTGGAGGCAGGCGTGGAGGCAGGCGTGGAGGCAGGCGTGGAGGCAGGCGTGGAGGCAGGCGTGGAGGCAGGCGTGGAGGCAGGCAGGCAGGCAGGCAGGCAGGCAGGCAGGCAGGCAGGCAGGCAGGCAGGCAGGCAGGCAGGCAGGCAGGCAGGCAGGCAGGGAGGCAGGCAGGCAGGCAGGCAGGCAGGCAGGCAGGCAGGCAGGCAGGCAGGCAGGCAGGCAGGCAGGCAGGCAGGCAGGCAGGAAGGCAGGGAGGCAGGCAGGCAGGCAGGCAGGCAGGCAGGCAGGCAGGCAGGCAGGCAGGCAGGCAGGCAGGCAGGGCAGGCAGGGCAAGCAGGCAGGCAGGCAGGCAGGCAGGCAGGCAGGCAGGCAGGCAGGCAGGCAGGCAGGCAGGCAGGCAGGCAGGCAGGCTGGCAGGCAGGCAGGCAGGCAGGCAGGCAGGCAGGCAGGCAGGCACGCACGCACGCACGCACGCACGCACGCAGGCACGCACGCAGGCACGCACGCAGGCCACGCAGGCAGGCACGCAGGCAGGCACATAGGCAGGCACGCAGGCAGACAATCAGGCAGGCACGCAGGCAGACAATCAGGCAGGCACGCAGGCAGGCAGGCAGGCACGCAGGCACGCAGGCAGGCAGGCACGCAAGCACGCAGGCACGCAGGCAGGCAGGCATGCACGCACGCACGCACGCAGGCACGCACGCACTCACGAACGCAGGCACGCAGGCACGCAGGCACACAGGCACGCAGGCACGCAGGCACGCAGGCACGCACGCACGCATGCAGGCACGCACGCAGGTATGCAGGTATGCAGGCACGCACGCAGGCACGCAGGCACGAAGGCAGGCAGGCACGCAGGCATGCAGGCACGCAGGCACGCGCACGCAGGCATGCAGGCACGCAGGCACGCAGGCACGCAGGCACGCAGGCACGCACGAACGCAGGCAGGCAGGCAGGCACGCAGGCACGCAGGCACGCAGGCAGGCAGGCAGGCAGGCTCGCACGCACGCACGCACGCAGGCACGCAGGCACGCACGCACGCAGGTACACACGCACACACGCACGAACGCACGCACTCCCCGCACGCACGCATGCACGCACGCACGCACGCACGCACCCCTGCATGCACCCCTCACACACACACTCACCCCCACACACCCACCCCCGCACACCCACACAGACACACAGACACACAGACAGATTTACACTTAGGATTTTATTTGTGTTTCAGGGAAAACCTGTATGCGGGGGATCTTTGGTGGACAGAGAGCATATTCTTACTGCGGCCCATTGTTTTTTTGACGGCGACAAAACAGACACCATCAAAGTGAAATTAAGTAAGCTTTTTGGCGTGGAGTGTTTACGATATCAAGTAGATTTTAAATAACGCCACCCATGAATGAGCAGGTATAGATGCATTTTTTTTCAGCAGAGTACTTTTGCGTCGAGATTCTTTGACCAACATAACATCCCTTGACTCGAAATATTCTGCAGGGTCTTGGAGCGAACGAAACGGCCAAAATGGAAACAATATTTAACGGCAGTTGTGGAAAGACTGAGCGTCGAAACATGGTGTATGTTATATAGTGGAAATCAAAAGTCTGCTGAGAAAAAACAAATACCTGCTCATTCATGGTCGCCGCCATATGCAATCTGTTTTATATCGAAAACATTGCCTGAGCATATCTACAAGGAAAATAGCAGATGCTTTGTATGTTAGTGTAACGTTTATGCAAATTATAAAGCCAAAGCATTGTTATATAGAACATGCACGTATATAAAAGGACAGAACCGCTGATTAATTGACGACAATAAATGTCCACTGATTGGGAGTGATTACGCTTTGAGACATTAGAATACTCGCTTCGTAAAGTTGGTAGGAGCGGTCGGGTGAAGCCCATTCCTTCGATTGCTTTCTCACGTTTTTACCATTGGTCAAGACTCGGGATTAGTCTTCCGATATGTTGGAGTTATATATTTAACGTTCGTGAAACAAAACTAACGTTCGTGGAACGTTTATGAAAATTAGAGAGTCTTAAGATGATGTAGATTTTGCTTGTCAACCGAGATATAGAAGGTTTTCCATCGAACGCTTTTTAAGTCGGTTTATGCATTACAAACGAAGAAGCGAAGTTAACGATATTTTAGGGTGTACACTGAAGCACACAGTTGACTCCCTTTACTTCCATTCTATCAACACTTGCATTCAACTCTTTGTATTTCTAACACGACTTCGCAAACAGAGAAAGAGACATATACATGCTAACGGAATATTACTGTGTAAAGTCTGTCACGCTGTTGGCGTTTGCTTCGAGTTGCATTAAAAGTGTTAACATCGTTTAACATCGTGAGAGCAACCTTGCATTCAAAAAGGCAAATAACGTTCGCGGCTAACAGTTTGTCTTACGGGAGTCACTATTGAACTGAAAAACTCTTCACAAACGTTCGCTCTCTTAAAAGCCACATGGAAGGAGTGCAAATAAATTGATGAAAATGATTTTTTATGGAGTTCATTAATTATAGTCATAAAGGTAATTGAATTTTGTTTATGAATGCTTCTAGACCTATCAAATGAACTCCCTTAAAATAAGATATTGTGTGCTTTAAATATAGTTGTGTACAATTCAATCGTGTTAAACAATAATCTGTTTGGTTACATATTTAAAGTAACGTATTCTGATTGGTTGGTTGAAAAAAGTGTGTATCACGTGACCAGATCAGAGGTAAAGAAACAGACCATTTGAAATATTGGACTTGGTTCTTTCTCGTTAATATCATAAAGTTTAATATAACATTAACCTCTTTTCATGAGCCTTTAAGAATGTAAAACAGCATCGGCAACATAATTGTAAGAAGGCACGAATAAATGTATGGTTGTGTTCCATCACGTTCCTGAGGTAACGACATTGTCAAAATAGTCTTTTTTTCTACCAATGACAACTTATGCCTTACATTTCTCAAGATGTGAATTAAAATTAAAGCAACTGTTCATAAGAATAATAGTAAAGTGGACATAGAAAATCGAAACTATCCACTGTTATACAGTAAAAGGAGAGATCGAAACTTACCACTAGTTCAACACGTGTATTCGCCATTTTTGTTGTTAGTGATAGTTCTTCGCTAAAATAAAGGTATAAAATCGGACATATTTCGTCAGTTATTTCGTCCATCTGCGCAACAGCAACCGTTATATATTCATTAGATTTTATCATGAATTTCTGTTCATGTGTATTCGCAAGTCTAATTCGACTGCCGTTTTCAAAAACCGCGAACGTTCGCGGAGATGTTGTTGTGATTTTTTTACTATTTACGGTAATCCGCAAACTATTCGCAAACGTTTTCCTTATTGAGCACAAGGAACGGTTCAAATAAAAACTCCGTAAAATTCACTTTACCATGATATTGCTTTTATTTTATACATCCACTTCATCAATGACCAGAACATTATCTTTAAACAAACAAGAAAGAGAATAAACTTATTCAAATGGTAGTGATTTCTAAATGGCGGATGAATACATAACGTGATAATCTATAGCCAGTCAATACCGTTTTTAATCTCATGGTAATACATATTTTGTTTTCCTTTGTGGGTGATCCGATGCGTGTAAGAAGTATGTCTTATCGCCGTAGTAGTCACTGGTATACAATACAATTCTATATTTTATAGAGGCCCACAACCACAAAACAGATGAAAGAAAGACCGAAGTAATCACCCAAACGATTAAGCGTTCGTCAATAAAGATTCACGAGAAGTTTGACCCGTCTGCCAAACCAAAATATCTGTACGACATCGCTATCGTGACTCTTTCGTTCCCGATCAAATATGACTTTACTCTGAGGCAAATATGCCTCCCGGAAAATGATCAAGGTAAATTTGGCTATTTGAAAGTACAGAGCGTGGAATAACGAGCGGACATGTGAGATCAAGTTGTGATATTTCACTCCGACGTGTGTGGTCTCCTTTTGCACGATGGTCGAAAACAAATGAATCATAATGATGTCGACAGTATTTGATTTTTCTGTAGTTAAATTGTGGATTAGTTTCATTTAGGCTGTGTATGTCCGTTGGATATTTAAATGCAAAAGAAATATCCCAAACGATATTAGTACAGGTTCCAAAAGGTTGAAACATTCACGATATTCATGCGATCAATCATTATGAACAAAGTAAGTATACTGGCAAATGTGCCCGACACTTTCTCTTTAAGATTTAATTCAATTCAGAAATAGTTTAATTTTGTTTAGAAAAATGTATCAAATTATTATTCATCCTGGTTTCAGTATTTGAACACGGTTTTGAAATAACCTAACGTATATATAGTATGGTCATGTGAAGGAGATTCACGTTTTACATGTATACACGTCCTTTAGACCTTGGAACTTGTAAAACACACATCTATTTTCTCCGTCCAGTATTTGAAAGTATAAGGCCGAACAAAACTTACGGTGTTGTGACAGGATGGGGCGGCGGTCGGAAGGAACTGCATCAGGCGCAAATGGTGATTCCTGATAGCGAAACATGTATCAGAAACATCCCGGAAGATCACAAGACTGAATTCGACAATAAATACATGCTGTGTGCTGGAGGACAAGGTAAACAACAAGCTCCTCACAGGTATCTCTCCTTGCTACGCTGCGTCGATCGCTGCCACCACAAATCTTCATCCGGATAGGAATGAAATTTAAATTATTTAACTTTTCAAGGTTTCACCAGATATAGTATGTTATTTACAAATGTAGTAATACTTTCTTCTTGTGTTAATTTCTGACCTACGGAATTGAAAATTATTACCTTTAATTTACGAATAAAGCCCAAATGTTTTTTTTGTATCGCCACCATCTTTTAATGTCATTTTCATATATAAGGAGATGGTCATGTGACACGTGTGGTGGCAGTGATTAAACCCATAAAGGGAGATTAGTGTGTTTGCGTAAATTTATGTAACATTTGTGGGATGATTGTGCGAATAAGAAAGCCTAACGCATTGTTATAGAGATCATCAAAACTGATCAGTGTGCGACAAAGGTTTTACCGATATTGTGATAGTTCACAAGGTGTTGCTCGGTTCGTTGTCCCTTTTATATTTACTCCATCTTTCAATATTTGCATTAGTATTTTCTTATTTTCTGCCAGACTCTGTTATAAGCCATCGGGCTTTATGATTCCCAATCTAAATTTGTTGATTTAGTTTATACTGAGCTATTTTACATTACATGTGACGACTTGTTTAGTTTACATCAATTGTGATGGAAGCTTCAAGCTTGTTAGATTAATTCTAGATTATTGCTTCCTGAGAACTCAACTAGTACCCGCGCTTCTCTAGAACTATGCAAATCATTCTCTTATTTGAATAGATACAAACGTGCGATCATTGAAGAAATTCATACAGCGCAAAACATACAACAAAGGACACGAAACTTATAGATTACACAACCGACCATTCTGTCAACAACCGTGACAGGAACATATAATCATGAAACATATTGGCTTACGCAAAATATGAACAATCCTTCACAAACAATGAATGGACATTCACAACATTCGGCTCTAAATAAACAGCCTATGACATTACACAAACAACGTATGACGCTACACAAATAACGTGTGATCATACACAAACAAAGTGTGACCATTCACAAACAACAATCGACTCTAAACAAACATCGTATGACAATACAAAAAATATTCGGCTCTAACAAACAACCTATAACCATACACAAACAACATTCGAAACTTAACCAAATAAAATTTGACCATACACAAACACCATTCAGCTCTAGACAAACATCGTATGACCATACAAAAAACACTCGGCGCTAACAAATAACCTTTGACAATACACAAACAACATTTTGCCATAGACAAACACCATATCATCCTACACAAACATCGTTTGACCATACACGTACAAAGTATGACCATACGCAAACAACATTTGGCACTTAACCAAACAAAATATGACCATACACAAAACAAGATTCAGCTCTAAACAAACAACGTATGACCACACACCAACATCACCGGCTCTAAACAAGAAACGTACGACCTTTCACAAGCAAAATTCGGCTCTTACACTTACAACATTAGGAACTTAATAAATAACCTTTCACAAAACACAACCAACGAATGACCATAAACAAACAATATATGACCATACATAAACAACAAATAACCACACAGAAACAACTTTCGGTTCTTAACAAACACTGTATCACTATACACAAACATCATACACAAACAACGTATGCCAATATTCAAACACCATTTTGCATTAAACTTACAACATTCGGCTCGTATCAAACAACCATACACCATACACAAACACCGGCTCTAAACAATCATAGACCATACACAAACAACATCGGCTCTTAACAAACAACAAATGACCATACACAAACAACAGTCGGTTTTAACCAAACTCTGTATGACCATACACAAACAATATTCGGTTTTAACCAAACACTGTATGACCATACACAAACAACATATGATAATACACAAGTGTGAAAAAAAGGGAACCAGTCTTGTTCCATGACGACTTATAGTGCGCAGAATCTGACATGGTTCGTACTCGATGGACTTGATGAATTTTAACCCATTCTTTTTAAACAAACGCCTCACAGTTATCTCCCTTTATCTGGGTTGATCACTTCCATCACACATGTCACATGATTATTATATAGAGGATAATCAACTCCTTTCGATTGATATCAAATATTTTCCTCTGGGAAATAAAGTGTAAACAACTTAAGGAAAAACTGTTCCTCTATGTTTCAGATGGGGACGAAGCTGTTGATTCATGCGAAGGTGACAGCGGTGGTCCTCTTGTGATTGAAGACACCGGCAAGGAAAATACCTTCATCCAAATTGGTAATAACAAAACGTTTATCTATGGTAAATCATGTTTTAGAGGGACTATCTGACATAATGTGCTGTGTGAGTAGAAAATGTTAGAGAGATTATTCAAACAACCGCTATCACTAAAAAGAAATGTTGTTTTGTAAAGATGCTGAAAACTATCAAATTAATCTAATGAATGTGGAATTAGCATAAAGGCATTCAGTTCTTTGATTGAAATAATAGGTTCATAGATAGTAAAGGGTTGCTATCGGACGTACATAGCTCGCCTTAAATGATAAGAGCACCGGTATTTTTCATGATCTGGCTCCAAAACACTCTTACCCGTTTCACTCGTTTGACAGTACGCAAAAATGATCAATTTTTGAAGAAAGTAAACCGTTCAATCGGTTAACAAAATCTGCAACACAAATGTTAGACGTGTATCAATAATATAGTTTTCCGTTACTTAAAAGTTCTGTGATGTCTTTTATTCGTAGTTTTGAAAAATAAAAAATCTCAATCTGTGAGATAGTCCTTTTAATCAACTTTACTAAATGGAAATGTAATTGTTTTGTATAAGACAACAGTGATTTCGTTAAATAATGTTAAATGAACGTTCGTACCTACCAGCGCCTCTATGGGTGGTTTATAAATACACACAGGAATTCTTTCTTGTGCACTTTGAAAACTAGCACAATATGAAATAGGAACTTAGATAAGATACGGGGTCCTGAATCATGTGTTCGTTATTTCTTTTTCCTTATATTTAAGACATCTATACATCGAACTCTCTTTATAACGAACATTTTCATGAGGTTCCTTGAAATCTGGGGTATAGATATTCTACTGTAGCTGCATTTAGCATTGTGACAAAATTGCCTTTATTGTCAGAATTGTTTCTGCAGTACAGTCCATGTGAAAGAAGTACTTTCCTTGAAATAGTGTTCGACAAATCGATGAACTCTTCGTCATGAGCAATTTATCCCTTTTGCCGCAATGCTTTCTTCAGTCTTCTGCAGCAGCTGTCATAGAGATAGGTATCATTGAGTAAGGGGTTAAATCACATTTTTGTGAAGGCAAATGTTAGTTTAAACATATTTCATATTAAAAAAGAAGAGAAAAACCTATATAGCATTACACACAATAACATGAAAAGATTTCAAAAGCGTTCCGAAAGCGTCACTGCGAAATGAGAACCATTCTTCAAAATTGACAGTTATCTGAAAGAAATAATCCTACTTACAATAAAGATTTGTTGATTAGATCTATTTAATTATAAAAATGTCGATAAGCATTGAAAACATTTTTCCTGTCTCTGTCCCCTCTCTCCATTCCTCTGTATAATTGTTCTCCTGTTTATTTGTTCTATTTAGTCAATTGTTTGTCAAGTATGATATGTTATAATGTGAACAATAGAGCATTAAATAAATCCCTCCATTCCAATTATCCTTTCCAGGGATCGTTTCATTCAGTTCCGGTGATTGCAAGACGAAGGGTCGTTATGGTTTCTACACGAAGTTGAACGCGGAGTTGGTGAACTGGATCAAGAAAACCATTGAGACTGATGAAGACAAGGTGGAGTAGGTGTTAGCTCGGTGTTCGACAACCCTTCTTTGATGTTGATATAAATATAATAGAAAATAGTCATGTAGTCAGTGATCTCGCTTTATGAGATTGACCACTGCCACCACTTATGTCACATGACCATCTGTTTAGAAGTGAATATGGCGTGTTAGCTTGCGTTGAGACAAAAGAATCATCCACTTGTGCTTTATTTGTAAAGAAAACATTTACTTTCCAAAGCAAATGTTCAGAAATCATCACAAAAAGACAGGAGTACTAAATTGATGTCTTTATCCGATAGGAATTTGAAAGAAAAAGCATAATTTGCATTTCATCAACATCTAGATGAAAATTTTGTGATGGCAGTTATCGATGCAGCGTAGCAAGGACAGATTTCTGTGAGGAGTTTGTGTTGGCTCTCCTTTCGTAATTCATCGAGAAAATCAAGCTGTAATCAATACTTATCCATTTGTTTTATATCCATGCAGTCTGTAGTCTTTAGAAGACCAAAAAGAACAGGTTATGATGATCCTAATTTTTAATCGACTTATTCATTGCACTTTCTTCTTTTTTACTAACTTAAATTAAGAAGTCATTGAAGTTGACCGTCGCTGTTTATTCATCCTCCTCTATGTAACTAGTACTGCAAGTTGTTCTAAAATGATCAACAAAGCAAACGTTAAAAGTCATGGCTTCCCCTCCCCATACTTCAACTGAATATCAAAATCAGTGAAAACGGCATTTTACGGTTTGAATTGACCAATGCTTGGCATAAAATGCAACATTTTATTTGTTCAAGAACTACCTTTTATGATACAACGACCTCTGCGATGAATTCAACGCTGGTGCCTTACCAGTACGTTGGCACTAGATACAACAAAGCAAGTGCATCAGTTTGAAATCAATTGGAAATTACACGGAACAGAAGATTTGTCGCGTCAGTGAGTTAAAATAAGCATTAAACTTCAGAACAGAACATAATAGAACTTTGTTTGAAAAATAATTACAAACATATTCAATAAGTGTAATATAAAACCAGTTTACTGAGACAATACAAAACTTGAGATATACAGTTAAAACTTTGTTTTCTATACATAACGTTCAAAATTAAAGACTTTTTGAGAAGATATGGACATAGCAGGTCTGACGCTTTGGCAATCAATACCTTTGCAGTTTCTCGGAATCTCTTACCAACCGATTAATGGCAGCGATCCGTCAGATCTTGTTTTAATTTTTAAATCGTGATCGTTTCTATAGTTACATACACCAGTAGGACAGAAACGTCGAGGACATCCCATCCCAATGTTTGTTAGAGTTTTTCTCAAAGTAAGAGCTTTTGAAAACAATAATAACGTGCACACGAACAATTGTTTGTTAGAGTTTTTCTCACAGTAAGAGCTTTTGAAAACAATAATAACGTGCACACGAACAATTGTTTGTTAGAGTTTTTCTCACAGTAAGAGCTTTTGAAAACAGTAATAACGTACACAAGAGCAATTGTTCGTTAGAGTTTTTCTCACAGCAAGAGCTTTTGAAGGCAATATTCATGTGCATACATGCATTTGTTTGTCGGAGTCTTAAACACACTTTAATTGGTTGGACTGCTATGAATATTCAGTTTGAGGTGATTTGTCGATCGGTCAATAAATGACCTGTGTTAGATAACTGGATATATCCTTCTTGAAATAAATGCGCAAACTCCGTACAGCGGTTACTTTCGCTGCATTACACTCACCACTGTCTTCACATGCATTATTGGGCTGGATTTCAGCCATTTTCCGTATAAACCCGAGTCATCTATCTACGAGTTTTACCGAACTTTATAATTTTGTTTCAAACGATTTTATTTTTGGTAAGTTTAGCTACTAGCATCATAAGACACTCTACTAGATAAAATAAAAACACATAAATGAAAGTTCTACCCAAAGAAAACAAATGCAAACGAATCGATTCTCTGTCGGCATTACTTTTCGTCATTTTTTGCATTCCACGTGACATTAATTCGTGTATTATTATGTGTCATGTGACGTAAATGATGGCAGTGGTAAATGTAGTGAAACATGGCATGGACCTATAGGGATGAGTTTGATAGTTGTGCTGATTCGGAATAACGGTCATTTTCCCTGTGTAACATTGCTACCATATTCTCTTCTTTTGTGTTATCACCTTAATACGACAACACACCGGCAGACCATTTAAGTTTGTGTTTTTATTAATTATTTGCCACTATTTTTCTTTGTCTTCACATAACAAATTTCCACCAACTTATATTTTATTTGTAATTACTTTACACAAAGTTTTTATAACTTAACTTGACATCAACAAATCAAATTCAAATAAAACTGTGTTTACTGCATCGTTATAAAAGGTTATTCATTTATGTAAACTAGACATACCTTTGCCAAATATAATATTGTTTTTATCATTTCGAAATATGTATTTTCTTACTAGAAAAAAATCTGGTTCCCAACTAATGTTATAATCAGTATTAAAGAGAGGCTATTTATCCCGACTTAACCAGACACAGCTCCATCAAATCCTTCTAATTTAGTGCTACTATGCTTATTCGTTATAAAGATTTATCCTTATCTTAACTCTATAAAACTCTGCTTGATCGAACTGTTATACAATGTTCTCCTTATCTAAACTAGACAAAACTCTGAGAAACAATATAACATTTCTACTTGATCGAACTGTTATACAAAGCTCTCCTTATCTTGACTAGACAAACCTCTGAGAAACAATATAACATTTCTACTTGATCGAACTGTTATACAATGTTCTCCTTATCTAAACTTGACAAACCTCTGAGAAACAAAATAACATTTCTACTTGATCGAACTGTTATACAAAGCTCTCCATATCTAAACTAGACAAACATCTGAGAAACAAAATAACATTTCTACTTGATCGAACTGTTATACAAAGCTCTCCTTATCTCAACCAGACAAACCTCTGAGAAACAATATAACATTTCTTCTTGATCGAACTGTTATACAATGTTCTCCTTATCTAAACTAGACAAACCTCTGAGAAACAAAATAACATTTCTGCTTGATCGAACTGTTATACAATGCTCTCCTTATCTAAACTAGACAAACCTCTGATAAACAAAATAACATTTCTGCTTGATCGAACTGTTATACAATGTTCTCCTTATCTAAACTAGACAAACCTCTGACAAACAATATAACATTTCTACTTGATCGAACTGTTATACAAAGCTCTCCATATCTAAACTAGACAAACATCTGACAAACAATATAACATTTCTGCTTGATCGAACTGTTATACAATGCTCTCCTTATCTCAACTAGACAAACATCTGACAAACAAAATAACATTTCTACTTGATCGAACTGTTATACAAAGCTCTCCTTATCTAAACTAGACAAACCTCTGATAAACAAAATAACATTTCTGCTTGATCGAACTGTTATACAATGTTCTCCTTATCTCAACTAGACAAACATCTGACAAACAATATAACATTTCTACTTGATCGAACTGTTATACAATGTTCTCCTTATCTCAACTAGACAAACATCTGACAAACAATATAACATTTCTACTTGATCGAACTGTTATACAATGTTCTCCTTATCTAAACTAGACAAACATCTGACAAATAATAACATTTCTACTTGATCGAACTGTTATACAAAGCTCTCCATATCTAAACTAGACAAACCTCTGAGAAACAATATAACATTTCTACTTGATCGAACTGTTATACAATGTTCTCCTTATCTCAACTAGACAAACATCTGACAAACAATATAACATTTCTACTTGATCGAACTGTTATACAATGTTCTCCTTATCTAAACTAGACAAACCTCTGAGAAACAATATAACATTTCTACTTGATCGAACTGTTATACAATGTTCTCCTTATCTAAACTAGACAAACATCTGACAAACAATATAACATTTCTACTTGATCGAACTGTTATACAATGCTCTCCTTATCTCAACTAGACAAACATCTGACAAATAATATAACATTTCTACTTGATCGAACTGTTATATAATGTTCTCCTTATCTCAACGAGACAAACATCTGACAAACAATATAACATTTCTACTTGATCGAACTGTTATACAAAGCTCTCCTTATCTTGACTAGACAAACCTCTGAGAAACAATATAACATTTCTACTTGATCGAACTGTTATACAAAGCTCTCCTTATCTTGACTAGACAAACCTCTGAGAAACAATATAACATTTCTACTTGGTCGAACTGTTATATAATGTTCTCCTTATCTCAACCAGACAAAACTCTGAGAAACAATATAACATTTCTACTTTATCGAACTGTTATACAATGTTCTCCTTATCTAAACTAGACAAACCTCTGAGAAACAAAATAACATTTCTGCTTGATCGAACTGTTATACAATGCTCTCCTTATCTAAATTAGACAAACCTCTGATAAACAAAATAACATTTCTGCTTGATCGAACTGTTATACAATGTTCTCCTTATCTAAACTAGACAAACCTCTGATAAACAAAATAACATTTCCACTTGATCGAACTGTTATACAATGCTCTCCTTATCTAAACTAGACAAACATCTGACAAACAATATAACATTTCTGCTTGATCGAACTGTTATACAATGCTCTCCTTATCTAAACGAGACAAACCTCTGAGAAACAATATAACATTTTTAGCTTTTCGAATTATCATACTTTTCTCCTTATCTAAACTTGTCAAATCTCTGACTAATGGTATAAGATTTGTAGTTTTTCGAATTGTTATAGAGTACTTCTTAATAAAAAAAAGACAAACCTCTGAGAAACAGCATAACATTTTTAGTATTTCGAATCGTTATATAATTTATTTTAACAAAAAAGACAAAACTCTGACTAATGATATAACATTTTAACTTTGTCGAGTAGCTATAGAGTTATTCTTAACAAATAAAGACAACACTCTGATAAATAATATACCATTTTTACTTTTTCGAATCACTGTGAAGACAGTTTCTTATCTAGAATGTGCGACTCAAATTGTAAAAAAAAGACCTCTCTCTCCCTTAATCCGACAATAATCAACCTTGTTGTATAGTATTTGTATCAAAAATATCGATACAAAGATCGATACTTTATCTGAACTTGACAACCCACAATCAAATTACTTATTTGTTGTACTCTGTCTAGTCTTATCTTAGTGTTATTCTGTCTTAAAAAAAATACCACGAAACGATATACTTGTATTTAAATGTCCAATGAAACGCACATATATGTATATTCTAATAAAGTATAAATGTATTTTCATTCTTATTTTGCTAATAAATAATATAACATTTATGTAGTGTGTTGCTATTGCAATCAGTTATACATCCATTGCCCTTCATTTATGATTCTCTTACCATTTATTCCGTCCAATAGTGTCTTATATTCATTACATTATTCCCTTTTCAAAGCCCCTAAAAATAGCATTGTGTTGGAATTCATATTGTTATCTTTGTCCGATTTCGGAAGGGCCGACATCGAAGGATCAAAAAGCAACGTCGCTATGAACGCTTGGCTGCCACAAGCCAGTTATTCCTGTGGTAACTTTTCTGACACCTCTTGCTTCAAACTCCGAAGGCCAAAAAGGATCGATTTACCACCGTGAATAGATTTTTCATCTTACAATAATAGTGGCTCTACACATATATAGTCGATACACAATCGACTCATCAGCCGTGCGTTCAACAGGGAAAACGTTTGCGAATAGTTCGAGAATGACCGCAAATCTGTACAATGTAACGACAATATCTCCGCAGATGTTCGTGGGTTTTTTTCAAACGGAAGTCGAGTTTGACTCGCGAACGACAAACAGCCGAAATAAAATGGTGGAATTTGAATTCTATCGCTACTTGTTGAAATGTGTGTTTTTGCAAGGTACTTCATAATATAAGATTGAAATAAAACGGTCGTTGTCATTTACCAATAATTGAAAATTTTGACAATTATGTATCTCCAGGACCATGAACGTATACCGCCCTGTTCGCACCAAATTATAATGTTGTTGTTGTTATTATTATTCAAATAAAAGGAATGGATGTTTTATTTACCTCCCCCTGGAGAGCGAACGTTTACGAAAAGTTTTTTCTGTTCGTTAATGATTTTTGTGGCAAATTGTTCGCAGCAAACGTTTTTCTTTAATGAACACAAGGGAGGTTAACCTAACGAAACGCTTCTGACATGATAAGGAGAAATCGGTACCCTTCGGTAATGTTGGCAGGGCACACTGATGCAGCTTGTCGGACTTTGCCGAAGAGTTCCGATTTTATAAGAAAGCCACTGTGTGGCCAAATTGCAGAGTGGCCCGATAAGCCCGTGTACTTCACTTTTTAATCTGGGGTACGTCCTGGCCCGTTCTTATACCCTGCCTTGTGCATGGTACAGTGAATGCGCACAGGTCAGGGCCCAAGACTATCTATTCGGTGGTATTACCGAGCTGGAATGATGTGTTGGTTCGACATGGTTTCATATGTCAAGATTGGTTTCGATATGCATTCATTGTTCACCAACAATCACCATCTGTTGACCTGCCTGATTAGCATGACTTACACGCTATACTGAGTATCTAGAAATATTCTCGGAGCCGTCCGTAATGTAAGACCTCGTGGTTCGTCCACCTGCCTTATTTGGTAAATGCTTCTAATCTATTCAATTGACAGACAGACAGACAGACAGACAGACAGACAGACAGACAGACAGACAGACAGACAGACAGACAGACAGACAGACAGACAGACAGACAGACAGACAGACAGACAGACAGACAGACAGACAGACAGAGACAGACAGACAGACAGACAGACAGACAGACAGACAGACAGACAGACAGACAGACAGACAGACAGACAGACAGACAGACAGACAGACAGACAGACAGACAACAGACAGACAGACAGACAGACAGACAGACAGACAGACAGACAGACAGACAGACAGACAGACAGACAGACAGACAGACAGATAGATAGATAGATAGATACTTTGATACATATATATATATATACGACGTTATGCCACTGAGGAGCCGTTAGGCGAAACATGTTTGGCGTTTTATTTCTTTAAATATACAAATTAAATCGTTTAAAACAGAAAAGGCGTGTAAAGGATTTTATTTTTGTTCTCTTTCTCTCTCTTTTTCTATCTCTCTCTCTCTCTCTCTCTCTCTCTCTCTCTCTCTCTCTCTCTCTCTCTCTCTCTCTCTCTCTCTCTCTCTCTCTCTCTCTCTCTCTCTCTCTCTCTCTCTCTCTCTCTCTCTCTCTCTCTCTCTCTCTCTCTCTCTCTCTCTCTCTCTCTCTCTCTCTCTCTCTCTCTCTCTCTCTCTCTCTCTCTCTCTCTCTCTCTCTCTCTCTCTCTCTCTCTCTCTCTCTCTCTCTCTCTCTCTCTCTCTCTCTCTCTCTCTCTCTCTCTCTCTCTCTCTCTCTCTCTCTCTCTCTCTCTCTCTCTCTCTCTCTCTCTCTCTCTCTCTCTCTCTCTCTCTCTCTCTCTCTCTCTCTCTCTCTCTCTCTCTCTCTCTCTCTCTCTCTCTCTCTCTCTCTCTCTCTCTCTCTCTCTCTCTCTCTCTCTCTCTCTCTCTCTCTCTCTCTCTCTCTCTCTCTCTCTCTCTCTCTCTCTCTCTCTCTCTCTCTCTCTCTCTCTCTCTCTCTCTCTCTCTCTCTCTCTCTCTCTCTCTCTCTCTCTCTCTCTCTCTCTCTCTCTCTCTCTCTCTCTCTCTCTCTCTCTCTCTCTCTCTCTCTCTCTCTCTCTCTCTCTCTCTCTCTCTCTCTCTCTCTCTCTCTCTCTCTCTCTCTCTCTCTCTCTCTCTCTCTCTCTCTCTCTCTCTCTCTCTCTCTCTCTCTCTCTCTCTCTCTCTCTCTCTCTCTCTCTCCTCCCTCTCCCTCCCTCCTCCCTCCCTCCCTCCCTCCCTCCCTCCTCCCTCCCTCCTCCCTCCCTCCTCCCTCTCTCTCTCTCCCTCCCTCCCTCCCCTCCCTCTCTCCCTCTCTCTCTCTCTCTCTCTCCCTCTCTCCTTCCCTCTCTCTCTCCCCCTCTCTCTCTCTCTCTCCCCTTCTTTCTCTCTCCTTCCCTCCCTCCCTCTCTCTTTCCTCTCTCTTTCTCTCCCTCTCTCTCTCTCTCTCTCTCTCTCTCTCCTCTCTCTCTTTCCCTCCTTCCCTCCTCCTCCTCCTCCTCCTCCTCCCTCCCTCCTCCCTCCTCCTCTCCCCTCCCTCCCTCCCTCTCCTCCTCCTCCTCCCTCCCCTCCCTCCTCCTTCCTCCACTCCTCCCTCCTCCCTCTCCTCCCTCCCTCCCTCCCTCCCTCCCTCCTTTTGAGTGATTGAGAGTTCTCCAATTTAGTATTCATAATTAATTGATCTAACTATAAACATTCCTACATCTTTCCAGAAGAATTTAAACAAAACTACAGTTTATCCAGCATTTCCTGTCCTGGGCTGTTATTGTAAGACATTCTTTTTAAACTATTGAGTATTTCTGAATAAGTAAGTATCCCTTCAACAGATATTTTGATATCGTCAGGTAATTTTGGTTCGTCTTCATGGATGGTCTCGTTTAATGTTATATCTTGTGTTTCTTTTGTCCTATAAAAATTTTGATAGTGTTTTTTTTATTTCAGCCAAAATTTCATCTTGTTTATTCAGTGTCCTGTATTGGATTTTACGGTATTGATAAATTTATAGACAAAGTTCCTATTTTCTAAATTGCAAAAATAATTGAAGGTTTTTCTCCATCTTGAATCCATTTTGCTTTTGATCTTATAAAAAATCCTTCCATCTGAATTCTTCCCAACTCTAATATTTCATTTTTCTTTGCTTCAAGTAGCCCATAGTCGATGTTAGTCTGCTTTTCAATTATTCTATTTTTTTAGTATTATACATTCTTTATCTTTTTCCGACTTTTTTTCAAAGGATGTATATGCATAAATATAATTGTAACATTATTACTCATCTAAATCCTTTCAGATTTAACAAAAATTCCTTAGAGCTTAGGTCAACTTCCCAAGAGAAATACAACTGACCGTCATTTTATGATGTACCTCACCCTCCAGCGCCAACGACCCCGTCCCACCGTAGACTGCAGCATACGAATTCAAATTCTCCATCGGTTTTTTATACCGAGGGTCCCGGGTTCGAATTCCCGTTAAGCGAGTTGGAAATTCACTGTATTCACCGTATTTCGTTTTTGTATTACATCGAATGTGAAGGAAGCTTAAAGCTTGTTCAAAGCCACTCTCGATGACTGCTTCCTGGATACTAAACCAGTAATCGCGCCGGTTTGTGGGTTAGTCACCCGGAAATTTTCACCCGACCTAACAGGGACCCTCGGTACAAGAGCCCTACGCTCTTCCCCTGCACCAATATCGCACACATAACCGGGTTTCACACTCGAATAGGTGCGAGCACTGGTTTAGTATCCAGGGGCCCGTTTTACTAAACAGTTTACGCTTAAGATATGCGTAAGTCTAAAACAACAATTCCTTTTATTTCAATATTTGGCAAAGC
This sequence comes from Cerastoderma edule, assembly GCA_947846245.1. Lineage (NCBI taxonomy): Eukaryota > Metazoa > Mollusca > Bivalvia > Cardiida > Cardiidae > Cerastoderma > Cerastoderma edule. The sequence goes on from OX401420.1 coordinate 16,410,230, forward strand.
AATATTGCAAAGTAACACATCATTGGAATCGTCTCTCCGAGACGCTTCCAATGACGTGTCACATTGCAATATTGTACTTTCATTGAAGATATTATCCATGTTAATCAATTATGACTTACGCAAACATTTACCGTAAGTTGTTTAGTAAAACGGGCCCCAGAAAGCAGTCATCAAGAGTAGCTTTGAACAAGCTTTAGGCTTCCTTCACAGTCGATTTAAAATGAATATGGTAAACTAAACTAAAATAATAAACCATTGTTCATACTTTGGGAATTTTAGATATATTCATTTTACTTTGACTATCGGTCAAAGAAAAGTACATGCAACTACACATGCCACAGTAGATTTCTTTAAAAGGATATTGATGTACCATACTTTTTTCATAAATAATACATGCTTCCAGGCCGCGACCGACTTACTTTTGCGACGTATAACATGTACATTCAAAACGATTGAAATAATTTACTCTCATAAAATCTCCCCATAAACATAACCACATAATTCAAATACTAAGTGTCGATTGCGAAATGCTTTTCGTATAAGTGTACAATTTGTACTGTATTGTTTTAAAACAAAATGCAATTGATGTGTAAAATATCCCCATGTATAATGAAAACAATACTGGGTGAAATAAAGTGTATGTTATGCAACATTTGGGCCGCGTCACGACAGTTATCATTTGTATTTATTCAAAGGTAGAACTTGATGTTCTCTAACATGGCAAACAGTGTAACCCCAGACCAGCCACCACGTCAGTGACGTGGCGGCTGGTCTGGGGCTACACTGTTTGCTATGTCCGAGTGCCCCTTTTTCCGTGACGTGGCCCATTTGTATATTGTATGTTTGGACGAGTTACGAAATGATATGCGGGAATGGTTGTAAATAGAGGATGTACCCACTTTGTGTACATGAACGGTGATTCACAGCTTTAAGCGATTTCAGAAGCGATTTGCAAGCGAAAACTATTTCGTAGGAGTCGAGGAAATATCCGGGTGAGTAATTGTTCATCAAACAAACATTTCTTACTTCTGCACTGAGCTTTATCCTGTTTGTTTCTTTTTGTTTGTTTGTGTGTATTTGTTTGCTTGTTGCAAAGACTACTTTGATCAATGCACATACAGTCAAAGTTGTGTTAAGAGGACAGCCTGTAGAGCTGAGAAAAATGGCTGTTTAAGACAGGTTGGCAGCTTAACACAAAATTATGTACGCTATAAATACAACAATGGGACTTTCTGAAGTGGCTGTTTAAGGAAGGTAGGCTGCTTAAAAGGGTGGTTGCTTAACACAAGTTGGACTGTAATAAACACATGAGATACAATGGTTGTCCCGTATTAAGAACAACAGCAACATGAATAGAAAACTATGATAGATGAAATTTGTTTGCATTATGACAACGAAAGGAACGAATGTGATACAAGGGGAAAATGTACGTTTTAAGCATTTGATCCTTGTTTTATGGTAGTTTCTGAACTAGTGTGTGTCAGTTGAGCTGGACAAGACACCACGTTTGTCTTTCTATCGTTATCAATCGATCGATCAGGCAGAGGACATAATTATCCCTTGTAAGGAGAAGGCTTCTGGCTCAAAAAGGACCTGGGTACCGTTTTACTAAACAGTTTACGCTTAAGATTTGCGTAAGTCTAAAACAACAAGTCCTTTTATTTCAATATTTGGCGAAGCAATATTGCAAAGTAACACATCATTGGAATCGTCTCTCCGAGGCGCTTCCAATGACGTGTCACATTGCAATATTGTACTTTCATTAAAGATATTATCCATGTTAATCAATTATGACTTACGCAAACATTTTCCGTAAGTTGTTTAGTAAAACGGGCCCCTGGGCACCGTTTTACTAAACAGCTTAAGGAAAATATTTGCGTAAGTCATATGTGATACATATGAGGAGTATTTTTAATGAAGATGCAATATTGCAATATGACACGTCATTGGAAGCGTTGCCTTGGAGACGATTCCAATGATGTGTTACTTTGCAATATTGCTTCGCCCAATATTAAAATTAGAGGAGTTGTTGTTTTAGACTTACGCAAATCTTAAGCGTAAACTGTTTAATAAAACGGTACCCGGTACTATAGAAAGTAAAATATCAAAAAGGCAAACGTTCGGTAAAAAATATATATCTCCATTGCATTAATGGAGGGTGGTAGAGGGGAAAGCAGTGCAACTGAAAAGCAGCCTTAAGGTCAACGGTTGGTAGAACTGGCTTTGATATCTTGAATGCCGCATTGTGAATGAGAAAATCAAAGTGCCTAAAGCACCGAATGACTTTGGTGCGTCTAAACAAGGAACTGGATATACGTTTACAGATATCTTTGGGGAGCACGCTTATAGAAAGCAGTTGCTCTATTTGCCACTATCATTATCTTAGTTATCCTTTCAGTAAACAGGGACTGAAAGAAAGTATATGTTTCGAGAATTTCCGACATTTAACTATTATCCCATGATGCAATTGTGCAATGCCCTACTTGTATACATGATAAGAACAGTCGATCGCTTACTTATGAAACTGCAATACTGTGTAAAGTGAGTTATGAATTATGAAAGTATATGTTAAAACAAAGCAAAACACCATATAACCATGACAATATAACGCATGCACTGTTTATGAGCGATGTTTCAAAGTGCTTTTTTCACGATTATTGTGAAGCACACAATTTGACTTCATTCTTTACATTCGAGTTATGTCTACAAAGATGGATGACCGCTAGGATAAACGGCTGGAAGACACCTGGACAGAAAAAGTCATTTGCTTCGCATAACACTTTTGTCGTTTATTTAACAACACTAAGGAGAAATTATTTAAATGTGCATGATCTCCGATTTCATTTGTTCCCCGACGTTTTACTTATTCATCCGTCAATTCCCTGATGACCTCGTTTTATTTCTACTTGTAAACAGACCTTAGTGTCTTAACTCATTTGAAAGCATCATATAAACATGTTATCGTCACACTTACTCCTTACAAGGGAATTTAACAATTTTTAATATTTAATGTCAATTATTCAAGAAATTACACAATTCTACTGTAAACGACTGCACTATTCTGGTTTTATGAATTAACTACTGTCGAACACACGAAATAAAAGTCGTTTGTCTATGCTAACATCCGTTTGATTATGGCCCGGCGTTGTTCACAGGCGTAGTGAGACGGATGCGCACTCTCAAGTATTAACCCATTACTCCTAAAGCAAATTTCAAGAGTTGTTCATCTTTACTAAAATTAGCAGACGATACATTTTCAAATTCAGCCAAAATATATAAGTATCGTGTAAACGGACATGAATCATTGTTAGATGAAGATGAAAAAATATTGCCAATAGTCCTGTTGATGGCCACGATAATGATCACGTATTCTACAATTCAACTGTCATCGAATTCATTTAGATTAGAAAGAAACAATGGTCCGGTCGGTGGTTCTAACTAGGTGGTTGCGTGTTCAAAGGCGAATAGATCCATAAAATGATAATGTATAGAGAGCAAAGGTGAAAACTTGCTCGCCTTGAACAATTCTAATTGTTTTCACGTTTGTTTATCAAGGCTTCCGTTACATTTATGCTACCCACTTAATCCAAAATACCTTGCTTGTATGCATCTGTTGTGGGATTTTGTGGAAAAAACCATGACAAAACAATCCTCCAGGCGGTAATTACTCCTCTCGACAAATTCATCGTTTTGCAAAAATGTTTTCTATTCATACCTAGAAAGAAAGAGATGTTTTAATGCTTTCTGTCGTGAACTGCTTTGCCAATATAAGTGGAACCAAAATCCCATGCAGGAGGAGAGCATTAAGAAGCTCTTGAGCCTTTTTGTTCGTTATTGGCAGGTAAATTTTCGTAAACGTTTCCACAGCGGTACAGTTATGACCGACTCAATGAGAAAGTTGAAAAAGCTGACAAAGCGCTTGAAAATTGCACCGGTGGGAAACCATGGTAACACCTCCGGTAGAACCTGCCTCCTCTCGCCGACGTTCGTGTACCCGTCATACACTGCGTTGACAATACCATCCCCGACGGGCAAAGGGAAACCGCTCTCCAATGACGTATTCATGACGTCACCGAAACGCCGACTCTCTTCGACAAAGTCCGTGCCACTTTCGCCTTTTAAGACGAACGAGAAACGGGAGAGTGAGCAGATTGGCGATTTGCAGATGAAATTGGACGGGATAATAGCTGAGTTGGTGAGTAGCTTTCTTCTTAACGATAAATGATACGAATAATCACGTGGGCGCTCAGCATTCCAAAAGGGCGAAAGAGAGAGTTCATCACGACCATGATAGAAGTTCTCCTGATTGCTACATAATAGACACAAACAAAGAGTATTCAAAACAAAAGCAAAGTTGTACAATTTGTAAATTATTAAAATTAATACCAATGCTAAGAGAGAAGATGGCGTTCCTTGATGACAATTTGAGTATAGCCAAATGTCATAACAGCAAGAAGGTTTCTTAAACTACAAAAGTATATTCCAACATAAGAGATTGTTCATAGCCAACAATTGATCTTTTTGACACAATGGTTTTCGGTCGACGACACAAAATTCGATGATTGTAATGTATAAATAACAATCGTCGTTTACTGGTGCTTTAAATGTTGACAACCAAGATAATCCGAAGAATGATACGTAACATTGGTGCAAGGGTAGAGCGTCGGGCTCTTGTACCGAGGGTCCCCAGTTCTAATCCCCGTTAGGCGGGTGGAAATTTTCGGGACTAACCCGCGAACCGGCGCGATTACTGGTAAAGTATCCAAGAAGCAGTCATCGAGAGTGACTTTGAACAATCTTTAAACTTCCTTCACAATCGATGTAAAACAAATACGGTGAATAAATAATCCATGAAAATCGACTGAAACATTTCAGTTGGCCATGAAAATGGGAGACGAAGACCTGGCGCGAAAACTGATGACACTTCATTCCGAAATTCACGCGCTTAAAGTCTCGAACTCTTACGTGAAAAATGGAGAACTGCTAGACGAAGCTATCCATGAGGCGGAAGTGGCAAGTGCCGGTCCTCGAATCAGTGACGAGCCGAGGAAGGCGATCAATAAAGTATTGTTGGAGCGAGGAGTCACTCGGATGAACCTTTGGACAAGGCGGTTTTCATGTGCTTAGCCCATTAACACATTTGTAAATTCATGCTTAGTCTATTACTAAAGAAACGTCATACGATAAGCTGTTTCATGGACAATATAAATTCTATTTGATGTTGGGTAAAATCGTTTGTGACAAAAGGACCCATTTCTCATTAAAAGCAATACTACTTTTTTCTCGATCGGTACTTAAACCTGTACAGAGCACAGCTATGTGTTATAAACCCATTACCAAACAGAAGTAACAACATTTGACCACTTTCTTGCAGATGGCTCTGGAAACCTTTGTGGGAAAAGGAGAAATTGCTTCTTTTCCCACAATGTTTTCTGCCCCATCAAAAGATTGTTTTCTAATTTCATCACATTTTGAGATGTCGTCTGCAAACTCTTTCAATTTGGGACAGTCGAATATGTGTTGTTTGGTAAAGGGTTAAGTAAAAGTTAATTAACCTCGGTGCAGATGATACAATCCATTAGCGTGTCTGTACATGGATAGGGCGTTCTAGTCCTGCCCAGAGTGTTATAAATATAGATCATTGTGTGCAGGATTTAGTGGGTGGATGCAGCCTTTCATGCATTAACCCTTTCCCAAACAACACATTTTCGACTGTCCCAAATTGAAAGGGTTTGCAGACGACATTTCAAAATGTGATGACATTGAAAAATAATCTTCTGATAGGGCAGAAAACATTGTGAGAAAAGGAGAAATTGCTAGTCACGAGCAATTACTCCCTTTCCAACAATGTTTTCTAAAGTCGTCTGTAACAAAGTGGTCGAATGCCGTTATTGTTTGGGAAAGGGTTAAAGGTTACTAGGTCATAGTTGCGTCAATTGTAATTGTTCAGCTATATTAGCGATGCTTTATTTCTTTTATATTGCTCTTTTGGGGGGAGCGAAAATATTCAATTAAATTGACACCAAGATGCCTTGACGGGTGGGCGTAAGAAACGGTTGCCCTTATGTCATCTTTTCTTATACATTAAACTGTTTCCTGATTTTGTATCATTCGAAACCATGCCTTATTCGAAATAGACCTGTGGTTCGAGTGTGTATTGATCGATAAGCAAAAAGAGTACCACAAAAACAACCCTTCAACACGAATTCTAAAACTCTTTAACTTTTCATCGAAGAACAATTCCTCGCATTTATATGAATGACTCTCTTTTCTGACTTCCTGGATACATGCCAAATACTAGCGCCGTATGAGGATTAATGTCAAGTTAGTTTAATCATATTTTATTCAATGAAAAAAAAACACCATTATATATATACATTACAAACAATTTTGTGAAACAGATTGGAACGAAAGCTGAAAGCTTATAAGGTTCCTCTCCTTAATGGCGACACGCAGGTCGTTTACAATATAATAATGTATATTATTATTTGCGTATTGATGTTATACATTGAAGAAATAAAGCATTATAACGATAATGATAATCAAAACAACAAATAAAGTTGCAAGATGAATCCAGCGACTGGTTATATTAGTAATCCAACCTATGAATATCATGTTCAGATGTTCTATACCAGGGGCCCGTTTTACTAAACAACTTACGGAAAATGTTTGCGTAAGTCATAATTGATTAACATGGATAATATCAATGAAAGTACAATATTGCAATGTGACACGTCATTGGAAGCGTCTCGGAGAGACGATTCCAATGATGTGTTACTTTGCAATATTGCTTTGCCAAATATTGAAATAAAAGGACTTGTTGTTTTAGACTTACGCAAATCTTAAGCGTAAACTGTTTAGTAAAACGGTACCCTGGACCACACAAATCCTGCAAAAACCAATACAGACAATAGGTTATACTCAAACCGTTGTCAACCGCCCACAGTGAGGATGACACATGGTGTATACGAGAATGTATGAACAACAATTGTTGTTTTACTGGTGCTTCAAATGTATTGTGGTCGTGTGCAAAAAAACTGTGCAGTAGTAATTGGAGAAAAAGTCTGTACAAACAATATCTATTCATCGTCCACATACAGTGTTATATACAATCACATAGACCCCCAATAAGATAAAGCTAAACAGTACAGCTACATTGTCAATGTTTTGTCTCTTTGAAATTCGTTACCGTTTTCAACATATATCACGTGAAACAGGTCGGTCAGCATACATCTCCATATAGGTGATATGTCTTTGTAACGTTCGTTGAACGTTTATGCAAATTAGGAGCCTAATGCACTGTTTGAGAGAACATGCTAGTATATATATATATAGACAACACAACCGATCAGTGGACGACAGTGTTTTTCACTGATCGGATGTGTGTGTGTCTTTGAAAGGTTAATTTGCTCGGTTCGTTACATCTTTATCAGTACCACACAATGCTCCCTCTAAACTACTGACAAATTTACCAAATGAGCAATTCATGACGAGAGACAAATAAACGAGGTCGCAATTACTTTTTTTTAAAAATCGCTTCATTGTATCTCTGAACCCCATTTTAGGTCCTTTTGACAGTAAAGCATTTCGAAACAGGTAATTGTACCAACTGTGTAGAAGTATCGCTGTGATTTAGGTGCCCATATGTCCAACATGCCTCTGAAAACCTCGTGAGTGACGGAATATATGGAATGCAAGAGTAAAATAGCATAATATGCATACTACGTTAAATTCGGTACACGGTGTAACCGAAATGTTTCGGCTTAAAGCTCTTTTGATCTTATGCACTTGGACCCAACTTCAAACTTCGTAAGCTATTGAATGTCTGACATACAGCGAAATAATGCTATTACACGGATATCTTGGATTCTGGTACATAGTACCCCTTTACCGTAAATGGTCTGGTTTTCAGATTTTATGCATTTGGATACATCTTCAAACTTTGTGAGCGGTGGAATGTCTGATATACAACGGGACAATTGCATTACAAGGATACAACAGTAAAATAAAGTTTCCCCTAACTGTAATGCTTAGGTCGCAGCCCTATTGATTTCAACGTTCATCATTACTTCTAAAGTAATAGATGCATAGATTAGCGAAACGCAAAAAGGAGCATTGTAATCAATGTAGTTGCTAAAAAGTTCGCAAACAAGTCTTTGAATTGAGAAATACTTTAAAGTCTGAATACTATATGCATGGTTGGTTCTCTTCAGCTTAGTACAGTTTTAATGAATTATAAAGAGTGTGGTCTTTCTTCTATACTAATGATATGGGCATTGTTCAAACCTTAACACTGAGTACACAATGTACATTGTTAATACCAAATAAGCTACTACATTGACGGCGTCTCCTCTCCTCGGTTCTTTGAAAAACAGTTTGAAAACAAGTCCTTGCACGTCCGTCGAAACCTAACATTACAGATACCGTAGATGATTGGGTTGGCGGCAAAGTTAAGAAAGTACGAGCGGAGAAAGAATTTGTAAACGATATACTGCGTGTTGGTCAGGTTGTAGGCGAAGTCCCCGTCAAGGTTTCTCACGATGAGCAGGGTTACCACCGGTATGTAACACACGACAAAGGTCAAGGACACGACAAACATAGTTACGACTGACCTTCGACCCGCCGTCTGCAAAATACGTCTCCTTGGGTAGCCTGGAACCGGACTGATCTTTCTCATAGCAACATCACCTCCTGCTCTATTCAATACACCGAGATTAAGACACTGCGACTCCGTGCACGAGATGCTTGTTGCCATTGGTGACGCTTGACGTGTTGCTATGGCGCTCTCCATGGATACCTGTGTTGGTCTTTTTAAAACTTTCTTGTTCATTTCTGTTGCATCGTCGAGTGGTTTTGGGATTCCAGTGAAGTTATCAAGTTCTAGCGAGTTTCTTTTTGGGCTTTCCACCGCCTCGTTTTTAACAAATCGGCTTTGTACGCCTTCGTCCTTGGCAGCATTATGACCTGCTGTGTTTAGCCTTGGTGTGTGGCTTTCATCTGTAAAATTGCAACTTAAGCTCTGATGGATTGTCTCTGTTTCATTCAATGTTATGCTAGGGGATATTTGAGAAGAACAGGGTCGCACACCTGTTAAATGCCAACACTCCCTTGGCTTTGCATTCGAATCACTCCCCGTCAACAAACCTTCATCAAAACATTGGTAACAAGTATTTGAAAAACGGCCGGAGTAATTATCCGCAACGCTAAGACAGCCTTCGTCAGTATTCCCCTTGAAGTCCATCCCGTTTACAGGGACATACCTTTTCTCTGGCGTTTCAACAGGCTTGCTCGACGCATTCGGTTTCTTTTCGAATTTCACTTTGAATAGATAAGGTCCACCCTTGTCACGCACGCTGTGAAGGGACAATTTCCCGGTGACAGTACTGGCAAAGTCGCTGGCGGTCGACCTCTGTTCGGTCCCCCAGATGTCCGACTGGCTCCGAGACCGGTCATGAATCCTACTGGAAACCTGGTACATCTTGCTCGCCTGCTTGTACACAGCCGAAGCACTAAACGAATAAGTTACTGCAATGGATATAACGGCAGATAGAAATACGATCCCATAAGCGAACGAGTTTACCACAGACAGGGTCGATGCTATTTGATCATCACCGGTCGAGCATTCTATCAATGGCAATGGGTATTCCCTGAGAACCAGAGTCCTTTGGCCGAAAATGAAGAAGTTCGGAAGAGCCAAGAATACAGCAATGCCAATCGATGCTATGCATAATCGGCGAACAACGCACAGTGACATCTGCCTGGAGAAAGGTCTGCAAATCTTCCTGTACCTCTCCACAGCGATTGCGATCAATATGAAAGACGAGCTGATCGTCCCAACAGCATCCAGGAAACCAGAGCCCTTGCACAGTACGGATGAGTAAAGGCGGTACTGGTCAGGTATGGTTACCGCGTGAACGGGAACCGCGATGAAACAGGCGAAGAAGTCCAAGGCACTGAGAAACAGAATGAACATCCGGGTATTCGAGATCTGGTGCCTGGTCTTGTAGATGTAGAACACCATCGCGTTACCGATGGTACCGAGCGCGAAAATCACCGTTAGCAACACGAATGTCGGGATAAATCGGATTAATTCCGACGTCACGATTTTGTCTAATGTGTCCTTTTCTGTTGACAGTATAAGTCCATTGTCCATGTCCATCATGGTTGTCAATTTGCTGTTCTTACACAGCCTTCCTAATAAGGTAAAAGTGAGTCTTTTTTTATTAATATTTACAGATAATCGTTAATGTTCAATATTGAAAGTCCATACACTGCAAGGAGCGTTTGGGCTAAACTTTGAACTTAAATCTTTAGAACGACCTTCATATTCATATCCGCCGTACATCAAGTCAACGTAATCTTAATTAAGTAGGATTTCAAGTAATATGAAGCGTCTACTTTATACTGGCATCAATGGAAGTACAAATAATTTATTACTTAGAAGACAATCAAGGTAAATATAAGTTTCCCATTATCTCAAAGTTTTGTTCAGTGTAAAAGACATGAATCGTCTTACAATGTCTGAATTGTTGTCGAATCCTATGGCGCGTGATTCATTCATTCGCGACAAATAATGTTCTCATTGCATATATATAAATCCTGGCACATGTAATCAGAATAAGTCCACCACTAGTCATATCGCTCAGTAGTCTCTTCCATTAAGTTGTATTAATAGTTTTGCTTTACAAAGCATTTTCTAACGAACACTCTAACGCACAAATCCCCTAAATCTTACTAGATGTTATAAAATACCATGTCCTTAATATCAAAATCCAAGATGCTACAAAATCAATCCCTGTACGTATGTAAGTATGTTAAAATCACTGTTTGAATATAAGAACTAGTAACCCGGCGCGATTTCTGGTGTATTTTCCAGGAAACAGTCATCGAGAGTGACACGATGGGCTTTATTAAGCCTCCTTCACAATCGATGTTGAACAAATAAAGCAAACAGACAACATAAAACAAAAAAAGATATAATTTCCAGAAGCCAGTTCATTGTTCATTTCTCCGTTTATAGAAACAATAGTAATTCTTTAAGACTGGGAACGGTAACTTAAGTATCTCGATTAGGCAACAGGAAGCTCCGAACGTTATCAGAATAGTTTAGTCATACATAGGACGCTTCCCCCTTGATTGATTCATCATACTAATTAACTGTGTCAATCGTAACTACTCGGTTATTTCCGTAACCTGAGAAAAGGATACACTTACGTACGAGGTTTATATACGTATATAAGTCAAAGAGATTACAAAATGATGTGTGTTATGTGTCCAGGCCATTAATACATTCAAATGAGCGGTCGATAATTCATATATGTATTAAGGATATTATAAGATTTGATATCTTTGTTTTCTTAATCAAATTGAGTGTTTGGCTATTGAATTTGACATTTTTATTTGACAACGAAAGTACAACGAAAAGAGTCATCAAAGAAGCAATTTGACGGCTTCCATATTACATCACAGCTTTGGATAAGCCCGATTTGTTCAGGTTTGGACGGTGATGCAAAGGCTTTAACCCTTTACTTCATAAATCTTCAATTCGACACACCTGGTGCACACGACTTCTTAAATCGTCGTGCCAAAATGATGAATTGCTCATCACGAGCAATATATCCTTTTGGCGCGAAGGTTTAAAAGCCATATAACAAACAAGTAGCATTGTTACCGCTTTGCCTTGGGCCATATGCTAAGGCCTTCAATCTTAGATCCGTTCGAAAACATTGGGGGAAGGGTTTTAATTAAGGAATATTCTAATTACATAAATTCTATATTGGTTTTACACCGCATCTACATTAAATCAGTTATGTAACAATACCCTACTTTCAATGATGAAGGAAGACCTAATTCCAAGATGTCCATATGTGTTTGTTCAGATTTGGGGCTCATGAAAGGAGACTAAGGCAATATCAAACTATATTATTTGGTAAACCTTTGGTTATATTCAAATATCGATCACCAAACAAAACATCAGCACAAATAAACTTGAAAGCCAACGAGAAATAACTCAGATTAGCCAGTTTAATCATTCAGATTGCCTGATTCTTCCCCTCCGAAATGGTCACGCGATACACAAATTTTTGAACAGACCAATCATAATTCGTTATTTTAAATATGTAAACAAACAGATCGTTGATAAACATTATTGAATTGGAGACAAGTATATTTCAAGCACAAGATAACTTATGTTGAAGGAGTTTCACTGAACTCATGAATTAGTTTCCAGAGCTAAAAACTCCATACATATTGTTTTCAATAATTTATTTGTACTCATGTCCTTTCATGTGCCTTTAACTCTAGGAACCTCCTTTCGGAGGAAAATCAAGAAAGGTATTAACTCTACATGTAATGTGGATTTCTCTTGTGAAGTGCCTTGATAAGTGGTAACCTTTATATTTCCATTAGAAAACATTGTGACAAAAGGAATCTATGATCGCCACGAGATATACTAGTACACGAAACCATGTGTTGAAACTTAATGCGTGTTCAATTTAATAACGTTTAATTGCAATCAATGTAAACATTCAAAATTCTAACTAGAACACAACATAACAAGACACACAAATATGTACAGTGAAGCCTCGTTTATCCGGACCCCGATAATCCGAATGTCTCGCAATCCGAACGAAATTGTTACGGGAACAGAATTATTTGACCAGTGTGTTGTAGAAGACTTTTGAAAACATTGTGGGTAAAGGAGAAATTGCTCCTGACGACTAATTTCTCCTTTTCCCACAGTGTTTTCTGCCATATCAGAAGATTATTTTTGAATTTCATCACGTTTTGAAATGTCGTCTGCAAACTCTTTCAATTTGGGACGGTCGAAAATTTGCCATTTGCTAAAGGGTTATAAATATATACGTGCATACAGACCGTTTATGTCTTAATGTGTATAAGAACATGCTCTGCTTCATCAATCCGGATGATTCTGTAATCCGAGTATTTTGTTGGAAACGGACGTGTTCGGATTAACGAGACATCACTGTAATTCGGTATTAAGATATCTAGCTATATTGCAATGTTAGATACAAAAGGGTCGGGCTATAAGTCATGACAACATTACACAAACGATTTCTTTGGTGTAGTGCCTTGATAAGTGGTAACCTATATATTTCAATTAGAAAACATTGTGACAAAAGGAATCTGTGATCGCCACGAGATATACTACCACACGAAACCGTGTGTTGAAACTTAATGCGTGTTCAATTAAATACCATTTTATTGCATTCAATGTAAACATATGAAATACAAACTAGCACTCAACGATCAAGCACCTGGATCTAATCAGTTTACATAAGCATGAAGTCGGTCCCAGCACTATAAGGGTTAAGATAGCTAACTATATTGTAATGTTAGATACAAAAGGGTCGTACTTCAAGTCATGACAACATTACACAGAGCCTAATGCGTGATTCATGAAACATTTGATTGGGCGCGCGTTTAATAACATTACTTGAACGGGGGAGGTGGGAGAGTGGACCAATCCCATTTCCCTTTTGAAACGATAGGGAAATAAACATGTTGAATAGTTAACGGTGCATATTCGCAAATGTGAGGTAATTTGGAAGTTGAAAATTAATTTCTTTAAACCTGCACAGCAGCTATATAACTGTATGATACACAGTGAAGGATAGTCATTGGGAGCAAGATTTGACAGTTCTGTAGTGTTTTTCTAAGCGCTTGTATGCTTTATAGAGAATAGATGATTGGTGTCGTGAATCGGAAATGTTATCGGGCAAGGCGTAGGAATATTATCCGGTGAGCCCGATAATTTTTCCTATTCAAAGACACCAATCATCTATTCTATTGATCCTGTTTCCCTTATGTATACTTTTAAACAAACAAAATGAAAATAAAACACGTGAAAAAAGCAGAAAATGATGTTTTCATGACGTCATGAACCATGGCGTTCTTATGACGTCATGATTTGTCACGCGGATGCGTTATATGGTTAGTGCCGGATATCAAAAATGTTATACGGCACCTAGTTATCGGTTCCAAAATGGCACTATTGACAGGATAAATAGAGAATAGATGGTTGGTGTCGTGAATCGGAAATGTTATCGGGCAAGGCTTAGGATTATTATCCGGTGAGCCGAAGGCGAAACGGATAATAATCCGAAGCCGAGCCCGATAACATTTCCCATTCAAAGACACCAACTATCTATTCTATTTATCCTGTTACCTCTTTGTATTCTTTAAAAGAAAAAAGATGAAAATAAAACACGAGAAAAAAGGACAAAAATAAGTAGATAATGATGTAAACATGACGTCATGTCGTTCTTATGACATCATGATTCGTCACGTGCATGTGATACATGGCTAGTGCCGGATATCACAAATGTTATACGGCACCTAGTTATCGGTCCCAAATGACACTAGTGACAGGATAAAACCCTTTATCAAACGCTAAATTTTCGACTTTCCCAAATTGAAAGAGCTTGCAGACGACATTTTAAAATGTGATAAAATTGGAGGATACTTTTCTGATAGGAAAGAAAACATAGGAAATAATGCTTGTAATGAGCAAGTTCTCCTTTTCCCACAACGTTGTCATAAGTCATCTCCAACAAAGTGGTTAAATTCCGTTATTGTTTGGTAATGGGTTAATGGTGTTGAAAAAAACATGCATTTCTACCAAAAAGCGTGACATCGCTTTTGAGATATACCTTATATAAACTGAATTTACCTAGATAAATTGACACTTCCTGGAAAATCTAACTTAGATGATCCAAGCTGTTAATGTGTTTGATAACTACGTCTGGATCATTTGGGCGAAGATAAATCATACTTTCAATGGTTACCTTCAATTGTATATCAAATAATACGAAAACTGTATTGTTTCAGCGACCTTTTAGTTTGACTTTCAAATGTTCTCTTCTGTGAACAAAGACCTCTAAGTAGGCATTGTATTTCTATTTTCTAGAGTAGGTGACGCATGTTCTACTTTAAATCGTTCCGAGACACTTCATAAGTGTCTTCGTGATAATCTAACCCATTACCAAACAATAACGATATTCGATCAGTTTGTTACAGACGGCTCTGAAAAAAACATTTTGGGAAAAGGAGAAATTGCTCTTAACGAGCAATTTCTCCTTTTTCCACAATGTTTTCTGCCCTATCAGAAGATTATTTTTCAACTTCATCACTGGTTCATTCATTTACAGCTCCATTCACTCTATTTTTCTCCTTATACTCTCGTGGAGGACAGTGGTCCAGGGGTAGAGCGTCGGCTTCTGGACACGAGGGTCGTGGTTTCGAATCCCTTGAAAAGCAGGATCTGCCTTGCGAACTTTCATTAATCCACATTCGGCGCGAGTAGGCCTACTGGTTATGTATCTAGGAACCAGAATCGAGAGTGATTAATCTAAGTTGTAAGAACTTGTTTGACAATCAATTTAAAATAAATAAGTTTAAACAAAACATATCTCTATATAACTCTATCTCGCCTAATCCCCCTCTTAGTCTGGTCCAAGAGTGCAATAATTGTGCACTTTTCTATAAAAGCACCAAACTTGGCACACTTATATTTTTTTATTTATATGGGTTTTACATCACATCAACATTATTTCAGTTATGTAGCGATGCCCGACTCTTAATGATGGAGGAAGACCCCACACTCAACTGACCATAAGGGCTGGTCAAGGCGGGTAGAACAATCGGCATTCCGTAAGTCAGTCGGGAGACTGCCTCTCATGAAAATCCATATCCCTCTCAGGATTTGAACCCACGCGGGGCACACTTATAGGTTGGGTCAATACATTTCATTTAAGGCCAGGAGACACGCATGAGAGGCCCTGTCTCCCAAAATATTGAGGCCCCAAAGAGGGACCAGTGCCTTTTTAAGTAGTAATTTACTTGTACCTACCTGTATTTGATAAAAGTGGTTAAACATATTTCTATTCCAATGTTGTTTGTAGCATATTGATGTTCAATCTAAATAAATTCATTTTCATAAAAAAGGGGTGCAGATAGTATATCAAATGAGGCCCGAAAAGGGGTTTTCCCCCCAAAAAAATGTATTTTTCAATTGTCTTTTCTCTCTGGAATTATACTAGTGTCACATTTAATGTTTACAGCAGCCCATTTAACATGCTTCTATTATCTGCAAGGTTTTGCAGTTATAAAAAAAGTGAGAGGCATGTCCATGAGGCCCTGCATTTAGCAACTAATCAGGCCTTAATAGGGTACTTGAATAGAAAATAGTTTGCACTTTTGAAGTCTTCATTCACTTATAGTGTAACTGAAAATAATATGTAAGAGTATGTAAGATAATTCTTTGTTATTCTATTAAGATGATATTCTCAGCACTGCTATGCATATTTCTTTAACTTTCATTTAAGGCCAGGAGACATGCATAAGAAGCCCTGTCTCTAATAACATTGAGGCCCCAAGGTGGGGTCAGGGCCATTTTAACTAATAATTTACTTGTACTTACCTGTATTTAATAGAAGCGACCAAACATACTTTCAATTCTGAAAGTTTTTGAAGCAGATAGATGTTCAATTAATTCATTTTCATGAGAAAATTGGTGCAGATATTGCAATAAATGAGGCCCGAAAAGGGGTTTTCCCCCAAAAAATGACTTTTTCAATTGATTTTTTTCTCTAGAGTTATGCTAGTGTTACATTTAATGTTTACAGCAGCCCATTTAACATGTTTATATAATCTGCAAGGTTTTGCAGTTATAAAAAAGTGAGAAGCGTGTCCACGAGGCCTTGCATTGAGTAATTATTGAGGCCTTTATAGGGGTACTTGAATAAAATAGTTTTCACTTTTTTAGTCTTCATTTATTTTTAGTGTAACAGATAATAATGTGAATTCAACTGTGTGTTAGATCATTTGTTGTTATTATATTAAGACGAAATTCTCAGCACTACTGTGTACATTTTCTTTTAAATTGTACCTGAGGTCCGTCATGCAACTTTATGTTCCCTTAATTATCATGTAAGAGCTAGATTGGAATTGTGGTATTTAATGTACTTAAAGAGACATGTTAAGTTGTAAACATAGTAATCCCTTATCTGATTTTAGAAATACAGTGTTTTCTTTTTGTATAAGGTCTACGACAGAAGTGAGAGGGTCGTTGCACATACTTGAGGATCTGAGGAATTCTTTGACAGAAACATCAAAATAACTCTTGATACTTAAGTTATATTTAATGAAGAATCTGTGCAAATATTGCAAAATGCTAAGGCGAGAGGCCTGTCGCAATATAGATATTTTGTGTCAACCCACGCCTTGAAAGATGAAACATCATTCTATGAACCTATAACAAACAAAAAACAACTTCCAATTGTTTCAGAGCAAGCGTTCCAAGTTGAAAGATAGTATGCAAACAATGAAATAGATATTGAGCTTTTTCAATGATGTACATTTCTGATCAAAACAGAGACAGAGATCTAGACTTTTTCTTTCTGTCACGAGAACCATGTCTGGCCCCCATCGCTAGTAAATAATGATAACATGAGACCAGGCAATAGGACCGATCAGTTGTTAGTAACTTGTTACCAATACAAGAAACATATGAGGGAACACATGAAACTGGCCCAACTTTGACTGCAAAGTTATTGATAGTGCAGCACTGATCCAATCCTTGGATCCAAGGTTTGCATTTAACAAACTCAAAGCCTTCAAGACTATGTTGTAATTGTGTATCCCACATGTCTATAAACAGTTACAAACTGTTAACAGGATTGACGTTGTGTTTGGTGTGTTAAGAAATATAGTCTGAAAGCATGCTCAATGAAGTGTAGAGGAAGTGGTTACTCCATCAAGGTATAACCAGCAACAACTTTACTTCTCTCGAGCTGGAAAAGCTTTCTAAAAAAATGAGAAGAACGAACATCGTTTTATCACTTTCTTTTCTCTTTTTCTGGAAAGAATGCATGTAGATTATGACAAAGCATTGTTATCAACCTACGATGGCCACGTTCTGAAGGCTCTTACCAAAGGCAGATTACTAAATGATGTTGCATGCATCACATGCAATGGACAGCGACTGCAAAGATGTTTGCATTGTAGCATCAGACACGGATGTAGTGGTGCTAGCTATTGCTATAGCAAGCCTATATTCAGAGTGCTGTATATGGATTGCATTTGGCTATGCTAAGCATTTTCGCTACATTCCTGCCCACAAAATTGCAGAAAAAAAAAAATGAAAAAGATGAATCATGGGGTATGCTTTTCATGCACGCATTTACAGATTATGACACTGTATCTCCATTCCATGGAATCGGAAATAAATCATCCTTTTCAATTTGGTTTGCATCACCAAACGTACATCTTCTTTGTAAGAACATATTAACAGCCACTGTGCCGTCTAAGAAGAAGACATATTGAAGTTTGAAAAGCTGACAATGATGCTACACAGCAAAATGGTCCCACAGAAAGAGTTAACGAATCTCGAAAATACCCTTGTACCCCCACTGCTATGCACTAATACAGCACATAAACTGTGTGCAGTTTATCAAAGTGGACACCTGTGGGGTCAGATGCTGATAAAGGACCCAGTGCTCCCATCACCCTCTGAATGGGGATGGATAAGGCATGACGATGGTAAGTTTGTTCAAAGATGGACAAACTTGCAAGAAACTTCTAATGCTTGTAGAGAGCTGATTAGGTGTCATTGTAATTCTACTTGCAAATGAATATGTAAATGCTTCAAGGCCAACTTACAGTGCACCCAATTGTGCTTCTGTGGAGGTTACTGTCCCAGTAACTCATAGACAATGACGTACTGCAGAGCATAACATTCACCGAAAACTGTTTTACATATATATTATGCCAGATAGACCCGGAGTTTCCAATTTATTAATGTAGATGTCTACAATGTACACGATTTTCATAATCAATTAAACTGTTTTATTCTACATTGCTTTCATGCGATACTGAACAGCAATTGTAACTGTTTTACGTTTATGAAAAAAATGACTTAAATATCATTTGATTAATAGCCACTGAGTGTAGCTATGTGGGTTCTTTCGTAACTAAATTTCAGATTGCATCCGGTTGAATGTTCAAACCCAGATGAAGCATTTTAGTCAAAAAAGTATTCTTAGAATACTGATAGAAAATAGTTCTCTAAACCCATTTTTATTCCATTTATATTTGCAGCAAACTGTTCCTTTCAATTATCTTTGTTCTGAGGCTAAAACTATAGAGAGGATTATTTGGTAAAAAATGTACATTTACACCCCTAATGGGCCTCATTTTCTCAAGCATAATATTGAAAATGCTCTTCACAAATTGAAATAAAGTAAGAAATAATTAAATCTAATACAAAAGTATCTTAATAGAGCATTGACATTTTGCAAGCTAACCATTTCACATCATTTTCCATCAAAAGATGTGAGTATCAAAGAAATGACCTACTTTAAAAATCATAAATTGTCATTTTTCAAAGTTGGATGTTTTCTAAAGAGACAATACTAACATTTCACTTTTAATATTATACACAGGCATTTAAACATTGAAAAAGAGTGCGTGGACTTACAAGATGATAGATAGTGTCCACTATTAACTACACTTAATGGGTACCCCCGTTGGGGCCTCATTTTATATAATGGGCAGATTTTTTTGTAAAATATGTTTTTTTTTATTTATTATGCCGAAAAAAAATGATACAGACAGCCATTTATATAAACATAGAATTACAAAGCCTTTGATCTTAAAAATTCCACAACAAAGCCTTTGCTTAATCATAAATGGTCTTAATTCACGCATTTTAGTCGTATTATTGGTACACATTTAGGCCTCAAAACTCAGCTTCTTGTGTCTAATGGTATTTCAAATTTATAAAATCATACAAAATATTGTTGTATTTAACTTATTCTTAGTTATCCAAGTGGTTCAATGTCTTACAAGTGCTGTCATGACAACATGGGGCTCCCCATAGGGGCCTTTTTAAAGAATAAGCCGAGTTTGTTTACGGATTTTTCTTTTTGAAATTCATGTTAAGTTGATATTTTGTAAAAGCGCCATACTAAATTGTTACATTAAATACAAAATAGCCTGTCTTGGAAACAAATAAAAAAAATTGCTTTTTATATTCTGTTTTGGGGTACTCCTATGGGGCCTCAATATTTTGGGACACAGGGCCTCTCATGCGTGTCTCCTGACCTTAAATGAAAGGTATTGACCTAAACTATAAGTATGCCAAATATGGTGCTTTTATACAAAAGTGCACAATTTGGCCTTTTTTTGGCTCTTACAGCTCCAACTATCTCTCTATCGGTGAATCTATAATTACATGTATTCGTCACATATGTTTTTGTATTGTAATGTTTGTCATGCAATCGGAACTAATCGGGAATTTCCATGAGCTGTGAAATACATCTCGGATATAAATAAGTGTAGGGTTACAATTTTTCGGGTAAATCGGCATCCGGCAATTAACACATTTTCTAAGCGTGCAAGTTAAGTAGTTCAATGTGTATGGAAGGGTTGGACATCCTTTTAAATAATCTTTTTATCAGTAACTCATACCAAATGGCAAAATTGTGGTTGTGACAAAGTTGTTTCCTCAATCAAATTTAACGACTTTTTAGATTTCACATTTAAGATCTATTTTTAAACACGAAAGTGAAGTGACGTCATTCCGCTGGGAACCAATATGGTGTCATTCCTATTATTTCAGGTGTTATCATAGTCCGAATGATCCAGACGTAGATATTTCACTCTACGTCTGGATGCGTTCGATATAAAAGCGCGTCAAGCGGATATCGACTTTTCGAGGTAGTGCATGTCGGGAAATCTGTAGAAAGGGGCGGAGTTCAAATTACAGGTAAAGTCTGGCGGGAATATAATATCGGCTCCTTTTCGTTTGGTAGAATATATTTATTTATCTAGCAACTAGCCCATCCACTGACTGATATCGCCTGCCTGATATAAATAAGTGATATCAGGTCAATGCGTCACGTGATGTTCAACATTGCCGGAACTACTTTTGACCTACTGAAACGACCAACGCTTATACACAAAGGAGTCAACACGTCAACAAGAACTCAAGATTCCCGATTCAAAATCAAAAACAAAATATAACTGTTTATGAAAAAAGATTAAATGCATACAATAAACTTAAAAACACAACTTTGAAAAGTTCCTGCATGAGAAAGAAGGCAAATCCTCAATAATTATGAAAAAATAGGAAAAAGATCAATGAATGGCCTTGATTATTGAGCAATTACTCTGTATTTGCAGTAATGATTGTGATTTGATTTAAAATAACTTACACCATGTCTTAACGATACCCTGCTATGTCTTGCCTTAAGCAAATGAGTTTGATTTCACTGTGACAAAAGAATTATTTAATTGTTCAATATGAGCAATAAATCCTTTTGCCATGATGATCTCTATTCTCTACCCGATATCTTGAGAAAAACATTATTTTTCATATCATAGACTAATCATACATTGGTCAATAACACCAACTTGCTATTTTCTTCTAAATGGCAAGAATTTGAAACACTGTGAAAGAAGGGGTTATCACTTATGTCAAGCAAATTTTCCTTATTCACTCTTTTTCTTTCAAATCTTAAAGAAAAATTACAGAGGCAAACTACTATAAGTTTATGAATGTGTGGACATGAAACAATTACAATTTCAAAGCAAAACATTGTTGATCATCCCAAATTCATAAAGTAGACTACATGAATAGAAATCATTTTTTGAAAAGAGAAATTGCCTAGTTTAAGAAATTACCCTTCCAATAACATTTTCAAGAGTTTTCTGTTGATATCAAATAGTATAAAATAATGATGTATGCTGTTTTGATACATCTTAAGCAGAAATATTCAGAAATCAATGTGTTGATTTATTGGAAGGGTCCAAATCATTTGGGAAAAAATGAAAACATTGACTCATATTGAATTTTTTTTATCCTTTCTCAACAGTTTTTTTTCTATAGGTGTCTACACACAACTCTTATAACATTGTCATTGTTTGGAAATCATTTAATAACAGGTTAATGACAGTTATTAAGAGGAATAGCTTCAAAGATGTAAAATTCTTTAAATTTTCTTGTTGCTCAAGTCAAATCAGAAAACAAAATCCAATTGCCCCCATTCTTTAGATAAGTGGAAAAGGTAACTATTTATTTGAGGCTGCCTTCAATGTCCTATATTATATGAGAAAGGCCTACTGGGATTTGACTCTCCAAAAGTACTCACTGGCTTAACAATTCAAGGATGAGGGGGAAATCTGGAAACTTCACTTTTTGTTCAGTTGTCAAGTTTGAATTATAGTTTATCTCACACACTTGTTGAAACGGATCAGAACATCTGGCTCTGTTACCTTACTTAAATGTAACATTTTCAGTGAAATATTTTGAAATATGTCCATTTTCTAAAACACAGTATAGAAAACACTTTAAGTTATCAATAATCCTTTTAAAATTTTAACACAAGATACACAAGAATCTGATGTCTGGAATATCCAATGCAAGCATATCATCACAGTTCTTTCTCTCAGACTTGGCCCATCAAGTTAAGTGAGTTTTGTTGTAGAAATCTGGAATTTCACACAGTCCTGAAAGTAGAAATTAAAAGCAATTAAGGAAATGAATTCTGAATGTACATGTACTTCATTTTACATAATTTACACCAGAAAATCAAGCGAAAGACAATTTCAACAGAAACAACAAGATATTAAATAAACATTAATTAACTTTATTCCCCTTTTATCTTGCACAGTTCAATCTTTATCTAAATTTTGGTCAGGTGTGTTTATAAGGCAGATGATTGGTATGAAAAAAGGACAATCCCATGAAAGCAATGTTTGACAAGGCAAGAATCAATAGAAAAAGAATGACCTACTACTCTGCCAGGAATGATATGGTAAAAAATGTGAGGGGCCCAAAAGTATTTGTCACCAGTCTAACAGAAATCATGCAAATTACAGGACAAAATGTTCAGTCGGTGTACAACTAGATCTATTCATATATTTCGAATGACAATAATAAGATGTGCTTGACAATCTAAGGAAACAAATAATTGAAACCCACCTGCAACTCTCGGTTATAGTGATGGTTGTCCAGAATGCTTTAGCTCTCCATCTGCACACTGAACTCCAGGTTTCTTTTCCACCGATGTCGTCATCCCATCTTTCCAATCATGAATGGTTATGACACCACAACAAATAACAATACATCGAGTTTAATTCCTTCTTTTTCTATGGAACTGTCTTGAATGTCGGATCCATTATCTTTAATCAGTGCTATGGTCCAAAATCCGCAGAATAATTCATCGATAGACCGTTGTCATCGGTTTTTTTTTCTCGAAATGATGACTGTGTTTACTATCCTTGTACATTATGTCATAATGTGTAATGAATTCTATGCATCAGTAAACTTATCGAAGCGAGGCCGAATTGAGAACATTTTGTTGGGCGATCTGTTCAATAATGAATTGAAATAACTGTCATATAAAGATATGTCCATCCAGTTATTAAATTTCAGTTAAATTGGGTTTAAAATCGATCAAAACAACGGACGAATTACTTTGTGTCATTACGTCACTTCGCGTAGTTTATGTCATCGCGTACTTGGGTCAAAATTGCTACTTCGGTTGATTTAAATAGAATAAAGTCTGTTTCATCGCGCTTTATAGGAAGAATTGTCTGTATCTTTTTCTTCCAGTTATCGTTACTAGATAAATAGAATATTATGCTAGTGTCTTTTGTTATCAATGTTATCGGTCAGGGTAAGGAGAATTTATAAAGGGCTCGGTAAACCTCGCCCATTATCAATTCTCCTTACCCTGACCGATAACGTTGATAACAAAAGACACTAGCATAATATTCTCTATTTATCTAGCAACTAGCCCATCCACTGACTGATATCGCCTGCCTGATATAAATAAGTAATATCAGGTCAATGCGTCACGTGACGAATCACATGATCAACATTGCCTGAACTACTTTTGACCTACTGAAACAACCACCGCATATACACAAAGGAGTCAACACGTCAACAAGAACTCAAGATTCCCGATAATTTTGATATTTTAATTTCAAAATCAACAACAAAATATAACTGTTTATGAAAAAAAGATTAAATGCAAACAATAAACTTAATAATCAGAACTTTGAAAAGTTCCTGCTTGAGAAAAGATGAAAATCCTCAATAATTATAAAAAAAATAGAAAAAAGATAAATAAATGACCTTGATTATTGAGAAATTACTCTGTATTTCCAGTAAAGATTGTGATTTATAGAATAACTTACACCACGACTTAACAATACCCTGCTATGCCTTGCAAATGATTCTGATATCACTGTGACAAAAGAATTATTCAACTGTTCAATATGAGCAATAAATCCTTTTGCCATGATGATCTCTATTCTCTACCTGATATCTTGAGAAAAACATTAGTTTTCATATCATAATCATATATAACCATTCACAACATACTTCATGGGTCAATCACACCAACTTGCTATTTTCTTCTAAATGGCAAGAATTTGAAACACTGTGAAAGAAGGGGTTATTACTTATGTCAAGCAAATTTTCCTTATTCACTCTTTTTCTTTCAAATCTTTAAGACAAACTACAGAGGCAAACTACTATAAGGTTATGAATGTGTGGAAATTAAAACATTCCAATTTCAAAGCAACACATTGTTGACCATCCCAAATTAATAGAGTAGACTATATGAATAGGAATAATATTTTTGGATAGAGAAATTGCCTAGTTTAAGAATTTTCCCTTCCAATAACATTTTCAAGAGTTTTCTGCTGATATCAAATGGTATAAAATAATGATGTATGCTGTTTTGATACATTTTAAGCAGAAATATTCAGAAATCAAGGTGTTGATTTGCTGGAAGTGTGGAAGTCATTAAGGAAAAATGAAAAAATTGGCTTATTTTGAAAAAAACTTATTCTTTCTCAACAATTTTTTTTCTAGAGGTGTTTGCACAAAATTCTTATGACATTGTCATTGTTTAGTTATCAGTTAATAACAGGTGATGTCTGGAAAATCCAATACAAGCATAGCATCACAGTTCTTTCTTTCAGACTTGGCCCATCAAGTTAAGTGAATTTTGTTGTAGAAATCTGGAATTCCACACCGTCCTGAAAGTAGAAATAAAAAGCAATTTAGGAAATGAATTCTGAATAAACATGTACTTCATTTGTGTTCAAACACAGAAAATCAAGACAAAGACAAGTTCAATAGAAACAACAAGATACGCAATAGACATTAATAAACTTTTTGCAATACAAAGGCTCTCAGGTTTCTCCCATGAATCTTCCCCCTTTATCTTGCACAGTTCAATCTTTATCCAAATTGTGGTTAGGTGTGTTTCTAAGGCAGATGATTGGTATGAAAAAAGGACAATCCTATCAAAGTAATGTTTGACAAGGCAATAATCAATAGTAAAAGAATGACCTACTACTCTGCCAGAAATTATAGGGTAAAAAATGTGAGGGACCCAAAAGTATTTGTCACCAGTCTAACAGAAATCATGCAAACTACAGGACAGAAATGTTCAGTCGTTGTACAACTGGATATATTCATCTATTTCGAATGACAATAATAAGATGTGCTTGACAATAAGGAAACAAAACCATAAGTGAAACCCACCTGCAACTCTCGGTTATAGTGATTGTGGTCCAGAATGATTTAGCTCTCCATCACACAACACGTGCCTTACCCTTTATCCTGTATCATAGCATCATAGTTTTGTCCTCAAAGAATACGCATTTGACATAGATTTTTATTTCTAAAGTACATTGATATTAATCAAATTTACAGATTTAAGAGCAAGTTTCTTCTGAATATCATCTATGTTTGCAGCGAAATGGTAGTCGTCAAAATCAAATCCTTTTTTACCAATACAATATCGATTACTTTCTTGATATAGTTAATAGTTTGTATTTTACCTAATCGATTAGTTCGTGTGTTTAATTGCAGTTTGAATTTTAGAATGGTAACGACCTTATCTGGGAAACTGAAGGGTAACTAAATGTTGAAAGCTTACAAAACTGATGATGTTAGATCGGTCGTTATTGCAGCTTGAAACCTTACATTTGGATTCAATATTTTTTGAAAATTAAAATGGTACGGGAAAAGGTATTGCCCAATGCTTTCATGCATGGAATGAGTCGGACAAACCGATTTTATTTTGATTATGAATAGATTGGTTAATGAACTATTTGTTTGTTTAATTGGACCAGTAAAACATTTAGAAAAAAATATAAAAAAAAACAATTCAAAATATTTACTACAACCATAACCCAATGTATAATTTCATAAGAATAGATATGAACATAAGAATATAAGCGTTCAAATTGAGACCGTTTTAGGTGCCATATCACAACTGATGCAGGTGTAGGTACTCATAAATGTTATGAATGTTTCGCCACTTTTAAACCTACTTAAATTTTCAATTTGCCACTTATGAATGGTGGTAATGACGGAAATTATTAGGACATTCGTATTGATCAAACCAAGAAAAAGCTTCCCAGTCCCTGTTCAAATCTTGAAATATGTGCGGAAAATAAATGAACTTTAATTAAAAATGTTTAAGTGGCTATCCAAGTTCAACAAAATTAAAAATGGCATTTCAGTGAACAATTAACCTAACGACAGACTTTGATTGACAGCTGAACTGACCAATCAGCGACCACTTCGGTCGCTATCCGCCATTTTCTCCGACAAGCTGTGCGACTCCGTCAACACATAGCGCTATTGTACTTTGATATTTCTTCGTCAATATTGTTTAAAATGGTTAAGAGATATTGTTAAAGTACTTACAATAGAGACATTATATATAAGCAGAGACTTGTGGGTGAAGTAGAGTTAATCCCGTTTTTGAAATCTGTCACATTTATTGTGAAATGTCTGAGAAAAACACGCAATTAGTAAATGTATGCATACCGTTAATGTATACGATGTAAAGGAAAGATATATGAAATATTGTTTTATTTTAATTTTGTTCTTCCAGAATAAAGTTAATGTTCTTTTTTTTCTTTAATCTTCGTTTGAAAACGAAAATTCGATGTTTTTAAAAACAGAATAAACACATAGTGGCAAATGTCAATAGTTGCATTGGATTATAAATCAAATGTAATCTAGAAATACTTGACAATATTGATCGATAATGATGTCAGAGGACATGGGTACCGTTTTACTAAACAGTTTACGCTTAAGATATCCGTAAGTCTAAAACAACAATTCCTCTTATTTCAATATTGGACGAAGCAATATTGCAAAGTGACAGATCATTGGAATCGTCTCTCCGAGAAGCTTCCAATGAAGTGCCACATTGCAACATTGTACTTTCATTGAAGATACTATCCATGTTTATCAATTATGACTTACGCAAAGATTTTCCGTAAGTTGTTTAGTAAAACGGGCCCCTGGTTTCCAGTAAGATATATACAAATTCTTCAAATTGGATTTTAATTAATAAATTTTGTTCTTAAATGGACCATTAGAGCACTTTATCAAATAATTTACTTTTTTTGTTATAGCTCATCAATCCGCCTACCTGTAATGATCGATGTATCATATCCAAATTTTAAAGCCATTACAAAAGACAAACACATAGAACCTTGTTGCAACTTAATCCGGATACAATAAAGAATTTGAGGAGACATGATTGCTTTGATATGTTGTAAAACACACCCTTGGTGGTTAATGGTTGATCACAAAGACCGCCGATCGGCTAAACAATAAAGGATTTGTGACTTGACCATAAAGTGTAATTGTGTCAGATTGATGTTATTTAGCTAACAACCCTTAATCCTTGCATTAATCGAAGTTTGTTTTTCGAGAACGAGGCTAAACAACATGGACGCACATTTAGTCGCTCTGTAAATTAATTTAAGAAAAGTATAACAAAGTCTTTATTTTGGAAGTTTGTGAACCGATATTGGAATATAGTGACATTCTTTTACACGTTCCATCACGGAAGAGTTTGCAGATTGGAATACTATTTCATAAAAAAAGGTAAAAATGCCACCCAAAAAATCTAACAAA
Organism: Cerastoderma edule; assembly: GCA_947846245.1. NCBI lineage: Eukaryota > Metazoa > Mollusca > Bivalvia > Cardiida > Cardiidae > Cerastoderma > Cerastoderma edule. The sequence goes on from OX401420.1 coordinate 16,438,215, forward strand.
GGAACAGACAAAGGACCAAAAATGGCGGGAACTGAATTGAATGATCATCCGTCAAGTCGCCACAATTCTCTGAACAATAGCAGGTCATCGCAACCAACTATCGAACCCACGAATTTAGTAGGCAATACTGTTACATCAAATCAAAACGTTGGGAGTATACAGGTAAATGATCCGAGAAACTTTATGCAACATATGCCTACAATACCCCCACCCACATACGACAACAGGGGCGGAAACCAGCCATTCAACAATATGTCATCGCAATACAGCAATATCCAAGCACACAACGCTAGTATGTGTTCACAAGATGTCCAAAATAACGGCATCTACAGTATGTTACAACAGATACAACACGATCTCCATCAAAATCAGTCGCCGACCTCGAGTGTTTTGTCAAGATTAACAGCCATCGAATGCAGTGTCTCGAAACTATCGGATATTGAGCACAGTATCAAAGGTGTTCAAAGTGATGTTAATAACCTTAAACAAGAAAATATATCCATTTCTGCTAAAATGAATGAAGTCGAGACATCATGCTTAACAATAAGTAGCCTGTTTGATGAGTATGTCGATTCTAAGGAGAAAATAGATAAAAGCATAAAAACATTAAACAATGAAAACCAGAATCTCAAAGAAAGAATAAGTCAAATAAACCATAACTATGATAGGCTAAATGATGAACTTTTAGAGCTTAAAACAAGAAGCATGCAGGAAAACCTTTTGTTCTTTGGAATACAAGAGACCGATGGCCGAAATGAAAGTACTGAAGATATTTTAAGGAGTTTCCTGAAAACAACGGTCCTCCCAAACTCTGCCGATTCTATTGACCAAATCAAATTCGATAGAGTACATAGACTAGGTGCGAAAAGAACATCATATGGTAGACCCGTCAACAGACCGATAGTGGCTAAATTCGAACGATACATTGACACAGAGACATAGATAACAAATTGTGTGACTTGGATTTTATCAAACGTGTTATTACTGAAAACGTCTGAATGAGTTTGAATTGATCCCGTATTAAATGCTGACTAAGTTCTATAGTTTCCCGTATTTTCAAAGTGATATTCCTATATAAGAAGAAGAAAATCCATTCAATTAATAGACGAAAGAACGGATATATCTTCCTAATCAGAAACACCACGATATATCCTTTTTCGTCATACTTCTTCTTAATTCCGATCGCTTGCAAATACGTCAAGTGAAATGTGTCATTTGAAGAACGAAGGGTGATAGAGTCAATCACGGTAGTGGACAATACAGGCTATGATTGTAAATTGCCACCCCATAAAATATGTAGTTTGATGTCATAAAACCTTTTGATGCTAGGGCGATTACACAAGAAGTGTGTCGCGCTAACCCTGTGTCCACTCTCTGACACCTCATTCAAATTTAATGACCTAAAGCTCCCGAAAACAAAATAGGGAGGATTTGTTCTGTTTTAAGCGTCTGTCTGGGTTTAAACAGAACAGTAGTGTGCTTTGACTTAATTTCACGTTCAGAAATGATAATAAAAACGGAGGTGCAAGACACACTATTTGCTTTAGCTTAACATTCAAAAAGCCCACATTTCTTTTTTCTAAAATCATTTCGGTCAGCAGCATGATAAGACCAGACCGTTACGTGTTTAAGAATAATTATGTACTTATTGATTTGCAATCAATATTAGAGGAATCCGCGGTAAAAGGTGTATTCGAAACTTTGCACGTCAGTTTTTTCCTACGTGTCCTTTCGTTTACTTAAACCTCTTTTACAAAAATTCTCATCACATGCATTTTAACATCATAAAATACTTTTAATTTTCTTAAATTGAAACATTTGGCTTGAAATAATGTCATGATGAAAAATGTGTTTTGTTTTGACAAAATTAGCACTGTAAACAGTTTTACGACACAAAATAAATGAAATGAAGTTAGAAAGCAATCTTTTAATATTAACGAAAACTATCATATCTTAGTGGAAAGTTCATGCTTTGGTTATTAACTGCAACTAAATAGAGTCACTTGATTTATTACAAAATATTATTTAAACCTTTGCTTGAAAGACATTGTCGTTATAAGTACAATTGCATGGTAATCAAGCCTGTCATTGAAAAAGAAGGCCTACTGGAACTTTTTGTTTTGTTTTTAACATAAAATCAATTTAATAAAATAAATATAAAACAAAATGTCCATAAGTTGTTTCAGATAACCAATCAGATAACCAAAACATAGCTATTTTACTGTAATAAAGAAGTATCAATTTCGCTTGACATCTCCCGTGGCAACGTATAAACAGGTACGCACGTTCTTTATCTCGCAGAACCTCGCGGCACGCGAGAGTTTGGCGATATCTCCGGAGTTGCCAATCTCTGTTATCTATGTCTCTGATTGACAGAGAAACGATAAGAAGGGAATCGTTTAATGTAAACACGGAAAGAAACGGATACTCAATAAGAGAGCAATTCCCTTACGAAATAGAACAGCGAAGAAAAACCCTCTATCCTGTCATGAGAAAACTGAAAGAAAACAAGAATAACAAGGTTGTTTTAGTCCGTGATAAACTGTACGTTAATGGAAGCCAGTACATCCCGAACGAGCACTCTCATCACGAAAAAAGTACCAACAACCATAACAATGTGCCTGCACCAGACAGTCGACACGATCAGCGTAACAGGAACAACCCACAGAGACCACATATTCCCCTTTCTAACCGTTTTCAAACACTGGCCGGCTATGGGGACCAGGAAAACACACCAATAAGACCATCCCAGAGTCAGAAACACAAAGCCCGTTCCCCCTTGGAGGAGGAACACCTTAAAAAACATCGATCAGACGTAGGAACACCTCAACCCGAAATCCCGTCAACCGAGACCAACAGTTCGCAAAGTGACCAATCTTTCGTGCGGACGAAATCAACCACCGTAAACCATCCAGTTCATCTAGATCCAATAACATCCCAACGTGCGTGCAACTCAGTGGCTAACAACCGTTAGGAATGTGCGGGGGATACGCAATATCTGACCAAAAAGTGTGATCGGCCGAGTTTAGAAACACATAATAGAAACGTTGTGGAAGAAGTAAACCAGAACTATTACATAGAACACAGCCTTGAAGAGCAACCTACACAACCAAAAACAATTTCCAATATTAAATTTCTTAGCTTGAATGTATGTGGCTTACTCAGCAAACAACATTTTCCAGAGTTTATAGAAACAGTGTATAAGTACGATATTGTCGGACTGCAAGAAACTAAAATGGATGATTCCAACTATTTCAACATAGAGGGTTATACTTATTATTCAAATAATAGATGTAAATTATCAAATAGAAAGTCTGGAGGAATAGGGTTGTTAATTAAGAGCAGTTTAACAGCTCATGTGACTATTTATGAAACAGAAAGCAAGCACGCCATTTGGTTTACTTTATCAAAACAGTTTGCCGATAATGAGGATCTTCTGTGTGGGGTGATTTATATACCCCCAGAAAACTCCTTATACTCTGTAAACGAACCTTATTCCCTTCTTTCACAAGAAATAGCTTCCTTTAATGATAGATTTACAAACGTGTTGTTATTCGGTGATTTTAACTCTCGTACCAAGAGTAACGCAGATTATATTGAGATGGATAACTGTATTCTCCAATCTTTAAACTCGGAGGAGTTAATTGAGGAATATAACCGTGAAATGGTAGCATTTCAAAACACAAGAGTACAAATAGAGCGACAAAATAGTGATCCATCAATCAATAATCTGGGTTATCAACTTATTGATTTCTTACAGGAGCGAAGCTTGTTTATTCTAAATGGTAGAGTAAAGGGTGATTTATGGGGAAAATTAACTTGTAAAAATGCGAGCACTGTTGATTATTTTATATGTAATTCTAAATTGTTTAAACATGTTGAAACTTTACAAGTGCTAGATTTTTGCCCATTGTTATCCGATGTTCATTGTCCTGTAGAATTGTCTTTATCATACACGTACCATAATCCATTAATATGTAATTGTAAACATACCGAAGAAATAACGACAGTCCGATGGAATCATAGAAGATCTGATACCTTCTGCCGAAGCATCGATACAAAGTGTATGGATGAACTTCTGCAAAAGATCTCAGATATTCAATTCAAAAACGAGATCGTACAAAATGATGTCGATCAAATCGTCGACAGCCTTGGAAATCTGCTTCATGAAACAACAGATAAATGTTTTGGTCAGACCAAAACAAATATCTGTCATAATACGTGTCAAATACATAAACTCAATCAGAAAAATCGTCCTCTATGGTTCAAGGGAGACTGTGACAAGGCACGAAAACAATTTCATAGAGCTAAATATCGTTTTAAATTAAACAAGTCAGAAATAAATAGGCATCACTTAAAACAATGCAGTAGAACATATAAATCAGTGCTGTCTAAGTACTCAAAAAACGAGCGAAACAGAACAATAGAAAAGTTAAAACGAACAAAAACCTCAGACCCGAGAACGTTTTGGAAAATTTTAAATAGCGATAAACCGTCAAATAAAACGGGCTGCTCTGATTCGGATTTATATGACTATTTTAAATCCATTAATCATATTGAGGTAACGCAGGATGACATATCCAATTTGACAATTTCTGACGAAAATGATGAACAAAATACTAATTGTGAAATAAATGGAATAATTACTTATTCAGAAATAGAAAATGCTATCAAGAATCTGGAAAACAATAAAGCGTGTGGCAAAGATAATATTTTAAACGAGCATCTAAAAACAAGCTATCCGTCACTTAAACATGTCTATTTTAAACTTTTCAATCTAATTTTAGATACTGGGGTTTTCCCAAAGTCATGGTCAGTCGGCATGATACGTCCGATCTACAAAAATAAGGGGAATCCTAATGATCCTTCAAATTATCGCCCTATTACATTGTTGAGTTGTCTGGGAAAACTGTTCACGAGCATTTTAAATAAAAGATTACATTATTATACCGAAAAACACAATATTATAAATGATTGTCAATCGGGATTCAGAAAAGGGTTTTCCACGACAGACAACATGTTTATTTTACATAGTTTAATCCAATTAGCATTCAAAAACAAACAAAAGTTATTTTGTGCTTTCATTGACTTAAAGCAAGCTTTTGATTCTGTTTGGAGAAACGGGGTCTGGCATAAACTGTTGTCATTTAATATCAACGGAAAATGTTTTCGTCTAATTAAACACATGTATAATGACATAAAATCATGTGTGAGTCAAGGGACCACGTGCTCAGAGCTTTTCTCGTGCATGATCGGGCTGAGACAGGGAGAAAACGTTTCACCGATAATTTTTTCTCTATACCTGAATGATCTTCATGCTTTTTTTAATGATTCAGGCATTCTTAATGGTATTACCATACCAGACGTCAATTATATTAACGTGAATAACGAAATCAATGTGTTTTTTAAACTTTTCATTCTTCTTTACGCAGACGACACAGTTTTAATGGCGGACACAGAACAGGAATTACAAAATGCACTTGATATATACCAGACTTATTGTGATAAATGGAAACTTACAGTAAACATTTCTAAATCTAACATTGTAGTGTTTTCAAAAGGTAGACATAAAACTTACAATTTCACTTTTGGAAATGCTCCATTAAACATTGTTAAGGAGTATAAGTACTTAGGATTAGTGTTTGGTCGTTCAGGGTCCTTTTTCAAATCAAAACATGCAATTTCAAAACAAGCCACTCTAGCAATGTATAGTCTTCTTAGAAAAATAAACAAACTAACACTTCCTATAGACATGCAAATTGAGCTCTTTGAAAAAACTGTTAAACCAATCCTACTCTACGGATGTGAACTTTGGGGTCATGGAAATAATGATGTAATAGAAAGAGTTCAACTCAGATTCCTAAAACACATACTAAAATTGAAAAAGTCTACGCCTACCTTTATTGTATATGGAGAGACAGGTGTTTTTCCATTACAAATTGAAATAGAAACCAGAACAATTTCATATTGGACTAAACTTACAGAAATCAAACCAAATACTTTACTACATAATGTATACAGATATATCTATCACCTGTTCACCAACACAGCACCAGAACACACCACGTCACCTTTATTCAATTGGATTGGAAACACACAAAATATCTTAATAAAATGTGGCTTGAACAATATTTGGGATATTCAGAATTCCCCAAACAAGAAATGGTTAAAACTTACAGTTAAACAAAAACTCAAAGATTTGTTCATAAATGAATGGCATCGAATAATAGGAAATAATAACAGCTGCTACACTTACAAACTCATAAAAAAGAAATTTGGCTTTGAAAATTATCTTATAGAAATCCCCCAGCCACTACTAACATACATGATTAAGTTCCGAACAAATAACCACAAATTACCAATTGAGCATGGAAGATGGTCAAATGTGGATCTAAATGAAAGAAAATGTACACTATGCAACATTAACACAATTGGAGACGAATTTCACTATCTTCTCGAATGTACATTTATATCGAATCAAAGAAAATTACTAATTCCGCAAAGATTTATAAACAGAAAAAACATTTTTACATTTGAATCATTGATAAACTGCAAATCTAAAGACGAACAAATTCGACTCTGTAAATTCATCAAAACTATTTTGAACCTATTCTAAAGTTACTATATTTTAACAAAATACTATGTATATGTATATATGTGTGTGTATGTATCTGTGTGTATCTGTATTAATGTGTGTATATGTATGTATATGTATGTATATGTATATATATATATATATATATGACGTGCGACGTGAGAAAACCCACCTTATGGTTTAACGCGGAATAATCGATAAATCGCTGTCAAAGTGACGTCATTTATTACAGCGTTGTTTAAGTTTCCCCGCTGTTTTCAAACGCGATATTGTTTGAACATTCTATCTTTAATCCATCGAATAAATGTTCCAGTCTTAGAAGGAACTGCAGTTAAGAGTAAAAATCATTCTTCATTTATTTACTATGTATAACATTTAGATCTAGACTACTTTGATACTCATTTTCATTGAAATCTCAGCCGCGATCGGGAAAGTAAATATATCAACAATGCTACCGACAAATCTTTTCTCATTCTTATATACCTGGTTGAATCCAGTTTTTTTAAACTCATTTTCTATTGATTGCGTGACTACATGTAAAGTACGACATATTGCCTGCAGATTATCAGTTAATTCTTCAAGGATTCAATTTTAAAAACCGTGATTGTAGAAAAACTTACTACGTACCGCGTCGTTATGTCTAACAATAAGGTTATTGAGTTTCTTTAGCCTTGTTTGAGGATGTTTTCAAGGAAAAACGACAGCGGACACCCAGTAGTTGATAACGGTAGTAAATTTAGTGAATCAGTGGTCGGGCTAGGTCATATGTTGCGTCCATTAGTAAGGATGGGTCATTTACTCATTGTGACTTTAATACAGATCAGGAACCCTATTCTGGGGATGTTTGCATCAACGAGTGTGGTCAAGGATGTCAACTTAAGGGCCAAACAAATTATGTTCTGTCGTTCGTCCTCTAGCCTCGTAAAATCAGGAAAAAGATCTGAAAGTCATGACACTCTTACAGATCCTGGTCACGGAGCTTGAAAAAGGCGGGGCAAAAAGGCAGAGATGTGGAACACACTTCCTTGAAAATGGAATAGTTGTTTGTTGTGATACGTTACCGCTATTCCACGACATATCCATTAATAATATGAAGAAGCTCCAAAACAGCACAAAGATTCGAGCACTCCACATTTGACTTAAGTCAGAGCGTGAGCCTCCCACACTATGTCCGACCAACGGGACCGCTCTATTCTTTTCCTTAGAAATTCAATTTTTTGGAGTCAGCATTAGTCTCCAGTCAAAGCAAGTCAATTCCCCAATAGGTGAGAATCAGAATATCGGGCAATATGGAAGCTAGACACACGGAACAGAGTCTGTTATCTCCATGTAGAACTGGGAACTGGAGAATTGTGAATGAGGTCACGATGCATGCTTTATCAATGCAGACAACTGGTGTGGTCCGCCACATATCTAAGTACAGACAAAAGCCGTTCCGGAAGACTTGCGCGTTTTATGTTGTTCATTTTCTTTTGACTGGCATTGTTTTAATAAGTCATTTCACCATTCTTTATTAGTCTGTCACACCTTAACAGTTGCATGCTGCCTTTGATGAAAAGTGTCCTCCATCGGTTATGACATACAAAAAACATGGCTAGTTTTACTGAATACGGTGACATGACTGTATCATGACATGTACTTTATCACAGTGATATATAGACAATAGATGGTTAGTCACGTGAATCGGTAATGGTATCGGGCAAGGCGTAGGAATACTATTCTGTGAGCCGAATGACAATCGGATAATTATCCGAAGCCTATCCCGATAACCATTCCTACACAAAGACACAAATCATCTATTTTGTTTACCCTGTTAGTGATATGGATTCAAATTAATAGTAAAAACTGAAAATAAAACATGAAAAAAGGGAAACAAAGCTGAAAATCAACATTAAGCGACAGTTAACAGGTAGAGAATGGCGTCATATGCCATAACGTATCTATGACCTCATGATTCGTCAAACGGCTGCATGTTACATGTATATGGTTAGTGCCCAACATCACAATGTTATATGGCATCCGGTTATCGGTCTGTGATTCGCACTGCTGACCTTGATAAAATTGGCTCTTGAGAAAACGCGATCTGCCTCACTATTGACCTCTTTATCAATTTGATTATGCATTTCAAGATGTATAATATAGACTTTTATTTTTTTTCCAATGAACAGCTTACACTGTATTTATTTTGTATTTATTTTGGGGTAAAACAATAAGATTGTCGTTGGCTACCTTATTTGGATGATGATGACAGGGCAGCCAAGAACGATAGTATACCACATGCACGTTTTATGTAGGTCTCGGATTCACAACTCTTTTTGAATTGACACATATCTTCTTTTCCAATATGGGCAAATTGTCTTCAATCATCGACTGTAGGTCAATAATCGCAATATAACACATATATACTCCGCAATTAAACAAATGTACACGCTAATTAAACATTATTGAAACGATCGACACATGCAGCTCTGTGTTTTATGCGTATACTAATGAAAGGGATTGTCTTCAATAGAACTGGTCATACATTGTGTTTAGTTAACTTTGTATTAGCTCACATTACGTTTAAGTGTCATCGCATGAAAAAAAGAAAAAAAAAAACACTTTTAACCATGCATTGCGCTTAGATGACAATAATAAATAAGCCTTGAATTTGACATCACATAAAATACATTTTAAATATATTTTATTTTGTTTCTGAATTGTTTACTTTCAAGAATTATTGTAGAAAAAGTCGATCAATTTCAAACATAAACAGGATGATCTGTTCGTTGTCTATCGTCTTACGAAAGACAATCTGAATCTTCAAGCCTCATGATGAAGATTGTTCAATGTTAATAGAGCGCGTTTCAATCGGCAAGGGAAGCAAACTTTTCATGGAACAGAACGACATGCTTTACAAATAAATATTCCCTGATTTCTTGCAATCTACCATGCGCCATTAAAAATGTACCAAATGTTGTTAAAACAATCGGTTCTCGAGAAACAAACATGTAATTTGTACTTCTCAGTCAAGCACGTCGATAAGTTTCCATAATCAAGCCCAGAAATACACGCTTAGGACATTGTTTTACACCGGAATTACAATAAATTGATTAATTTTGGGATAATACAGAAACGTGTACTGTTAAGCGTGTATAAATCCATATCTGTCTGTGATATCCCGACCAATTTTTCAATAAAATATATATATGCAAGTGATATGTATCTATGAATATATTGTGTTAAGCGACCTCATAGTTCAAAGTATTGTTTTGTGATTCGTTTAACACGCATTTGATTCAAGTTTATCCTTAAACTTTCTCTTTAAAACCGTTAGCATATGTATTTTTTCAATGGAATGACAAATAGAGAGATAGTGATATATGAAAGATGATATAGAGGAAGAGATAGAGAGATAAAGATAGAGAGGTAGAGATAGAGACCAGTGAGAATTACAAAGCAGACGCCTCGTTTACATTATGTTTCATGTTATTTTAACCTCATATCTTCTGTAAAAGGAATTGAGTGAAATAAAGATTTTGTATTGTATTGTATTGTATTGTTAACCCTTTATCAAACAAAAACCACATTTGACCACTTTGTTACAGACAACTATGAAAAATATTGTGAGAAAAGGAGAAAATGCTCTTAACGAGGAACTTTTCATTTACCGACAATGTTTTCTGCCCTATCAAAGGAGGTTTCATCATTTTCATTGAAATTTGGTCTGCAAACTCTTTACATTTGGGACAGATGAAAATGTTGCGTTTGGTAAAATGAACCTCAGTTCGTAATCAAGTAGCAAATGTTAGAATAATCGAGTGAGTAGCATTCAAAATGTTATGTTCAAATGGCTTTTTTATCATCTTAAATGGCTACAAAATAGGGTGATGCAATCAGCATGTTCTTACATCAGAATCGCAACATGACTAGCACTATCATACCATTTGTAACATGATAAAACTAGTAGGTCTGCATTTTGAATAATTCAAGATACGCTTTTTTAGAAGAATCAAAATTTAATACGTTAAACAAAAATATGAGGTCATTTTGTTCGTAACGATCAAATATTGCATAATAACTGTTTTGAAGTAGCATGTAATACGGTCATCTTGAAGGTCCGGTCGAACCAGTGCCGAACGGACCAATGTCGATCAGACCCGAGTCTGGTGGGACTATGAACCGATCGTATTTGGTGCCGATCGGACCCCATACCGCTGGGGTAAATCACTCCTTTAACGCCAAAGACACATATAACAGAGCTTATTAAATATGTATATGCTAACGCTCACAAATTTAACATCTTATTTACAAATTGTCACGCTATGTACGTAGCATCCAGCAACAAAGGCAAGTGTTTATTTTGTTAGAATATCTCCGATTTCAAATAAGATTATTCGAAATCGTCAGACAGGGATCTAGTTTGTGCACTGACGGTATTCTACATTCTACTTAGCCTGGTGGAGCCTGGCCCGTTCGTATACCTAATGCGGGTTAACATGGGCCAGGACTCCAAGCTACATTCTAATCGGAATGTCGGAGAAAAATAGAGTGACCTCCCCTGCTTTTGGTGGGCGTGGTTAACTGCTCTGTGTCGTAAGGTCAATTACGGTTTCAAGAAGCTAAGAATTAGATTCAAAGGAATAGACTGGAGAAAGACTTCTTGACAATCGATGACCCAAACGGCCTAGTTTTGTCTACTTCTTTGTTTTTTTCTGTAAATCACCGGAAATGGAAGCAATAAGCAATCTTATTGGTTAATCCCTACTTCTTTCTGATTGGTGCCCATATTTTTCCTCCACGCCGATTGGACCCCTCACACACAGAGGGGGAATGCTGACGCGTTTTTATCGCAGGGCGCCTCCAAGCTGTTACGCAGTTACAGCTTGGATCATCCGAGTTAGTGTTATCATTGGATTAAACCCGATGTGTTCAGATTGGTATGTCATGTTCTTATCCAACTCTAACTCGGATGATCCAAGCTGTAACTGCGTAGAATGAAATATCTACGTCTGGATCATTCGGACTAATCCAACTCAGGAGAGGGACTCAATAAGCTTATAGCTTCAGTCCCAATCCGATTGTATTCTTTTACAATAAAATATGTTTAAACCAATCTCATCGCATTTTGGAATGTCGTCTGCAATCTCTCTCAATTTGGGACAGTCCAAAATTTGTTTAAGGGTTATCCTGTGCGTTGACGGCTTTTTCTTTATCAACCACAGTGAAGCCTTGTTTATTCGGACCCCGATAAGCCGAATGTCTCACAATCCGAACGTAATTGTAAGGGAACAGAATTATTTGATCAGTTTGTTGCAGACAACTTTTGAAAACATTGTGGGTAAAGGAGAAATTGCTCGTGACGAGCAATTTATCCTTTTCCCACAACGTTTTCTGCCATATCAGAAGATTATTCTTGAATTTCATCACGTTTTGAAATGTTGTCTGCAAACTCTTTCAATTTGGGACGGTCGACAATTTGGCGTTTGCTAAAGTGTTATAAGTATACACGTACATACAGACCGTTTATGTCTTAATGTGTATATACATAAGAACATGCTCTACTTCGTTAGTCCAAATGATTCGGTAATCCGGATATTTTGTTGGGACCGGACGTGTTCGGATTAACGAGACATCACTGTACATTGTTTATCCGACTGACGGAGTGTCGATTGTTCTACCCGGCTTCACCAACCCTTCTGGACAGCCAAGTAGGGGCTTATCATCCATCATTAGGAGTCTGGCACCGTAATATAACGGGTGTATTGACGCCTGGATGGAAAACCAAACCCAACTTGTGTTAAGCAACTACCCTTTTAAGCAGCCATCCTGCCTTAAACATCCACTACAGAAAGCCCCAATGTTGGATTTATCGTGTACATCAATTTGTGTTAAGCAGCCAGCCTGTCTTAAACAGCCAATTTACTCTGTCCCATAGACTGGCCTCTTAAAACAAGTTTGACTGTACACAATCTTAAAAAACATAATAAAAATTCAAGATCATAAAGATCGTAACCCCGGGTTTCATCTCTTAACCCATCACCAAACAATAACCACTTTGTTGCAGAAGACTCTGGAAAACATTGTGGAAAAAGGAGAAATTGCTCATGACGAGCAATATTTCCTTTTCTCACACTGTTTTCTTTTCCAATTTCATCACATTTTGAAATGTCGTCTGCAAACTCTTTCAATTTGGGACAGTCGAAAATTTGGCGTTTGGCAAAGGGTTAAACACTAGGGCAGCGTCTTCAGGAATTAAGAAATATTGCATTTATGGCTCCTTTCCTAGTTTTAGGAAAGCCGTCCATTTCATCAACAAATGTAAACACAACAAATTTTATATAATGTTTTATTAGACCATAAAAATATCGTTATTCATCAAATCAATTAACACATTTTCATTAGCACATCTAAAAAGCACATTTGTCAGTGATTCCCCTTTCCATTTAACTCAAGTCATTATAAGTAATTAGAACACCATACCATGTGAACAAATAAGAATCGTGTCATGATATTAAGATTTGTTTCCCCATTTAACCCATTACCAAACAATAACGACTTTAAGCCAGATTGTTGCAGACAAGCAATTTCTCCTCTTCTCACAATGATTTCTGTCCTTTCAGAAGATAATTTTTCAATTTCATCACATTTTGAAAGGTCGTCTGCAAACTCGTGCAATTTGGGACAGTCTAAAATTCAACGTTTGGTGAAGAGTTAATCGAAGACAAGTTAAGCTTAACTTTATCATTTAACATCGATTTTGAAATAAGTTCTTACAACTTGGATTAATCACAATCGATTCTGCTTCCTGGATACACATGGGTGAAAGTTACATAAATGAAAAGAATCTTTTACTCCTATATTTATGCCTTGAAAGGGCAAATTTGTGGTATTAGAGATTTTTTATTAATTAAATCATTGGGTTTTTTTAACAAAATTTAAAAATCAATGTTTTTTTTTCTCATAGAAAAATGATTAAAATGAATGTAAGTAATGACTATTGGGGAAATTTTATGAGATTTTTTGGGCCAAAAATTATCACAGGATATTATTACAAATGCATGTACGGATAAAAAGTTTCAAAATCAGGAAAATTCTAATCATTTCTCCCCATGAAAATGTAATAAAGTTCATTTCATTGCTTTCCTAATTCAATTGCAACAACCGAGAAGGGATATCAATGTCTTTAATCAATAACAAATCACCATTCCCAACTGTTCAAACACAAGCTCGCACAAGAAATACCGAAAAAAGAGTTTCAGCTAGTGGAACTGGAAACAAACTGTTTTTTTGGTTCAAGCTATAAATAAAGTGCTTAAGTTAGTCAAAACTCCATTCCTAATGGAATCAATTAATCTGAAATCAACCAATGATGAATTTTGTTGTTTGGTATATTGACAGATTTGACAAACACCAAAGATATACATGTAATAGTCCACCATAATTCATTTGTAATCTTCGATTTTAATCATTCATTTGTAACATAAAAACTGGGTTTTCTTTTGGTGAAAAAAGCCATATTTTAATATACAGTAGAATATCTATACATTGTAGTTATGACTGACAAACTCTTCCATAAATTGATATCAATACAGAGTTCCAAACTATTTCTTTTTTTTTTTTTAGTTCTTTGTCTTAATATTCCAGACATCTATACATCAAACTCTTTCTATTTTGAACATTTTCATAAGGTCCTTTCAACTATGAATCGTAGAGTTTCTACCGTATAATGGTTTTAAAACTTGTCAACTGTACTTTATTTTTTTAACCTATTTATTTTACATCGATTGTGACGGAAGCTTGAAGCTTATTAAATTCAATCTCCATGACTGCTTCCTGGGATCAGTACTCGCGCTGATTTGCGGGCTAGCCCCGGCTATTCTCACCTCGCCTAGCGGGGATTCGTACCCAGGGCCCTAGGTACAAGAGGCAGACGCTCTACCACTGTACCATTGTTGCCCTTTATTTATGTTGCAATGCCAAACTTATACCAGATGGAGAAAGACCACAAACTTGAATGCCCATTAGATGTGGTGGAGACAGGTAGAACCATCAGAAATCCGTGGAACTACGTCTCTTAAAAATCCAAATGCCTCCATTGGAACATGAATCCAAATGGAGGGGAGCCATGTGATTAAAACTTCTGGGTACCAGATTTGCGCAAGTCTAAAACAACAATTCCTCTTGTTTCAGTATTAGGCTAAGCAATATTGCAAAGTAACACATCATTGGAAGCGTCTCTCCGAGGTGCTTCCAATGACATGTCACATTGCAATATTGTGTTTTCTATGATTCTATACATGTTTATCAGTTTTGACTTGCGTACATATTTTCCGTAAATGGTTTAGTAAAACAGTACCCTGTACTCTAACCATGGACCTAGTCATTAAATAATTTCTAGATTTTCTTTATGTGATGTCAGACAAGATAATTTATTATCCACTATCTATTTATCTTGTTTTTTGTAGAAAAAGGAAAAAGGTTGTGTAAAACAATAAAACAAAGTATATTTACATAAACTCCACTAATGAAAACATTTTTAAAATGACATTACTTCACAAAAGTAATAATCTGAAATGCATATATATAAGATAGGATTTGTCTTGGTTACAAGGTAACTAGCAGTCTATAGGACATTAAACCCCTTAATCCATTATAGCTCATTTTAAAATCATACTAGCGCTAAAAAACGCTGCAAAACTGGGTGAAATGAGTCATAAACTATGATAGAATATAACGCCTGCACTAAGATATCTATATTTCAAAGAGCATTTCTTCACAAATTATGTACCGCCCAATTCAACTCCATTGTTTACATTCGTTTAACATCTTAAATAGCAATAAGTGCTTGGATTAACGACAAGCGATCGCCTGGCTATTAAAAACATATGAAACAAATAAAAATACTGTCATTTATCCGATACCAACAACATGAACATTCAAAATGGAGAATTTCTCGTGTTTCATTGGTTCACGACATTTCTCACCTGATCTTGTTTTATCACTAATTGTAAACAAACCTTAATGTATTCACTCTTTTAAAAGCTACATGTGAATGTGTTACAGTCTCAATTCCTCTGTAAAAGGGAATTTAAAGTACTTTTAAGTTGTCAATTATTCTAGAAATTTCACAATTCAAGTATAAATGAGCCCAAGTATGGCTTTATAGCACCTGTCTGAGAACACGATAGAAACCACTGTGACAAAAGGATAAATTGCTTCTGAGGGCCCTGTACCATTTGGTCACAAACTAATTGGTTTCTGTCAAATAGCACAGAAATGTTTTTTTTTTTTTCATGCTAGTTTCTTGTCTTCTTGTGTCTTTAATTTCGAAAAGGCAAATGGCTTAAATAATAATACAAAAGGTCACACTGTAAGTCTGCACAATAAATCTTATTCCAAAAGCTGCCAATAAAAATAATACCCTTTTTCCATTATACTTTGTCAAAAAATATAAACTGTAAAGAAATGATATCTAGGTCATAATGAAATACACATGTACATAAAAGCAAGCCTAACCCTTAGAATGCTGGGTACTTTCTAAAAATAGATTTTTGTGTCATCTGCTTTCCAAAACCTTAAATATCAGCTTGATTTTGATAAGGAAATATAGAGTAGCAAACAGGATAAATCACAGGACAGCTGCCAATTTACTTGGCAGCTGTCCTGGATCTTACCTATTTGCATTAGCATGAACTTGGTTCCAGCACTATAAGGATTAAGACTCTATATTTTATACATCTACATTAAATTCAAGATCCATAATTTACCCAAAATATGGAGATAAGAATAAAGCTTCGAGTCAGATTGACCAATCTTGAACGAAACTCTCACAAACCTATATGTATATAGAAACACATGGTGCCTTAATAGGGACCTAATCAACCCTCTACCAAATGATAAACTTTGGACTGTCCCAAATTGAAAGAGTTTGCAGACGACATTTCAAAATGTGAATCTGATAGGGCAGAATACATTGAGGAAAGATGAGAAATTGCATATTTAGAGCAATTTCTCCTTTTCCCACAAGGTTTTCCAGAGTCTCCTGTAACAAACTTGTCTAATGTTGTTATTGTTTGGTAAAAGGTTAATACTTCATGAAAATTGATATCATTATAAATCTTTTTGTCCAAAAAAAGCGGGAAAAAAAATATTTCCGTCATAAATGGAGAACACATTAATGTACACATGATAATATAAGCATACCTTTATTAAAATAATAAAAACATAAAAGGTTTCAGAATTTAAAGCCAAAAAGACAAAACCAATCATAATGACTAAAAGCACACATAAAATGTTATTTTTTTTTTTTATATGGGTTTTACATCACATCAACATTATTTCAGTTATGTAGCGATGCCCGACTCTTAATGATGGAGGAAGACCCCATACTCAACTACCCATAAGGGCTGGTCAAGGCGGGTAGAACCATCGGCATTCCGTCAGTCGGGAGACTGCCCATAAAATGTTATTCTGACCCTCATAACATTGTAGATCTGCAAACTCTTTCAATTTGGGACAGTCCAAAATGTGTTGTTTGGGAAAGGGTTAATACAAGCAATAAAGAACCTGTAACATAAAACCTCGTAAGCAGGGATCAGGAAATCCCGGAATCACAAAAACACTTATCCTCTTTAACCCGCCACCCAAAAAGAAATAAATAAATATTTATTTCTTGCATATAACCATGCTTTATGTGACAAGACATTATCAAATAAACCTTTTATACGAGATAACATCAAATATCTACTTTATTTTGTTCCTATATTCTTAGTTTCATCTTTAAATGTCCGATCAAAAGTAAAAGGAATTTGAGGTCTGTTTCTTCTTAACTCCTCAAGACTCAAATCTTATGATTCTAAAATTTTGGCAAATTAAGTTCTTCAATTTTAATTAATCGCGTTACGTTACGTCGGCGAGGGAAGCAAACTCTCAATATTATCATACTGTATAAAAAAAATCTTACAAGTATCTTTGTAAATTGGACCGAGTGTTCTTAATGTTATCGGTTTTCAAGGAACAAGCATGGCATGTGTACTTCTCAATGAAGCATGCCTATTTGTTTACAGTTAACCCCCAAATTCATCCACACTAAAGGCATTGTTTGATTTGACATGGGCATTGTGACTTGACACGGGGATAGCAATTAGCAGGGAAACAATGAATGGACTAGTTTTGTGATTCTGGAGATATAAATAGGTGTGTAGAAAGTCATATCTGTATAATATTCTGACCAATTAATTCAACAAATCTCAATTTGCTTTGCAATTGGTGTACCGCAATCGATAGAGTTATCCGTCCCAATCTGAACAGAAGACAAACAAAACTTCCATTAAGGCATAGTATAGTATCTTTGATTTACCAGTTTACCAATGAATTTTGCAGATTGAAAAAAACATTTTGTTTAAAAAATTAAGCATTTTGCAGAATAAATGAAACAACTTAAAGATGATTTGAAACATTTTGCAGAAATAAATGAAACATTATGCAGCAAAAAAGACATTTTTACGAATAAATGAGATGTTTTACAGACATTTTACAGAACAAATCAAACATTTCACAGAATAATTGAAACAGGTTGTCTACTACACACTACATACATGCATCTACAGGTCATGTGATCAGACTGTTAACAGAATTCCCCATTTCCCTCCAATCTAGTATGACCCTTTCACACATTACCAAACAATAATGCCATTTAACCACTTTGTTGCAGACGACTCTGGAAAACGTAGGAAAATGAGAAATTGCTAGTGAAGAGCAATTTTTCCTTTTCCCACAATATTTTCTGCCCTTTCAGAAGATTATTGTGGGAAAAGGAGAAATTGCTCATGACAAGCAATTTTTCTTATTTCAACAATATTTTCTGCCCTTTCAGAAGATTGCCTCTGCAAAGCCTTTCAAATTGGGACAGTCGAAAATTTGGTGTTTGGTAAAAGGTTAATCAATAATATCTCATTGTGTCCCTCACATTTGCTCAAATAGACCTTTAAAAGTACTGTGACAAAACAATATATTACTTTTAATAATTTCCCCTAACTGATTGACTGATCCATGGAAAATTAATTCATGGCAAATCAACAGCTATGATCATCTAGTGGGCATATACAGTCCAACTTGTGTTGAGCAACCAGCCTTGTAAGCAGCCAACCTGCCTCAAACAACCACTACAGAAAGTCCCATTGTTAGATTTATAGTGTACATCAATTTGTATTAAGCAGACAACCCATTTCAAACAGCCAATTTTCTCTGTCCCATAGGCTGGCCTCTTAACACAAGTTTGACTGTACATGAATGAACTACATACTTCTGTCCACTTTTTTCAACACCTGCTATCCTTTAACTTTGTCTAACCAAATACATAATATAGAAGTTTGATTTCACAAAAATGCACCATTTGCCATGCATTACTTTTTTTCCTTACAATGGCCAAAATCTTCAAAAAACTATCCACTACATAAAACCATTATCATGGCTTTTTTTTCATCAATTCTGCAGAGGCCCAAGCCTGTTGAATGTGGGAAATTTTATCGCTAAAATTGCTGAATTGGGAAGCCTTAAAGCTGGTATGACTTTGATTTTTTGGGAAAACTGTATGATTTTAAAGAAATTTCCAATCGGGAAGGTGCCTTTTACATGAGTATGTTGCATTACGTAAAAAAAAAAGCCCTGATCATGAAACTATTGCTAGGTACAGGGAAATGGTCAAAGGCAGTTAAAACATTATTGAAAAATGGAAACATTAATGCTTATCAAGAACAAAATATGTCAAGTACAGTCATTAAAAAAAAAGAATGGTTAATACTAAAATAAAAAGGCAAACAAACAATGCAGCACTTTTTCAATTTTACCCAAACTATAATGACATTTGACCAGTTTGTTGCAGACGACTCTGGAAAGCATTGTTGCAAAAGAGGAAATTCCTCTTAACGAGCAATTTCCCCTTTTCCAACAGTGTTTTCTACTCTATCAGAAGACAACTTTCAATTTTCATTACATTTTGAAATGTCTCCAAACTCTTCGGATTAGGGGCAGTCGAAAATTTGGCGTTTGCTAATGTGTTAAGAGATAAGTAAACAGTCTTTCCATATACAATGCATATGGACAGAATGTCACAAGGGTTTCTATACAATATAATGAGATTGATTTTTTTTTCTTGATTTTTTTGTTCTTTTAAGATCTTTTGTTACTTTTGATTTGTAACATTTAAAATTTAGTTTAAAATACCAATATGAACGACTTTAAAAGTAACTTTTACAAGATAGATCAAGAGTTTGAAATCATTATAAAATAATCCATTTACCAATTTTACATCCATTTCAACAATAGTATGCAAAGGGCAACTGGTCTAGGGTGTAAAACAACTAATCTTCGAAATTGGGTTATCAAATGCTCTATCATAGAGACCGATATAAACACAACAAATACAAAAACATTTAACATCAAAAACATGTTCACAAAATGGAATTATCCCATTACTGCATGTATGTACAATAGATGCAATTTCTAGAAGGACTAAAAAAGTATTGTGACCAAAAAAAAAAAGGGTTTTTTTTCCATAGTATCTCCATTTTCCACCTGCTTCTTCCATATTGCAAAATTGAGATTCAGGGCTATATCTAGATTATTTTTATTTTTTATTAAAAAAAAATGTACACTCCAGAGAGACGAATCATTTAATCTTCATATCGTTAACTGAATGCTAATGTCAATTGCAATTTAATATTAGATACAACAACAAAAATACAAAACGAGGAATGGGACAATATTCAACCCATCACCAAACAATAACGACATTTGACCAGTTTGTTGCAGACGACTCTGGAAAAACATGGTAGGAAAAAGAGAAATTGCTCTTAACAAGCTATTTCTCCTTTTCCCACAATGTTTTCTGCTCATCGGAAGATTACTTTTCAATTTCTTCTTATTTCGAAGTGTTGTCTGCAATCTCTTTCAATTTGGGTCAGTTGAAAATTTATCTTTTGGTAAAGGGTAAAAGTCAACGACTCTTGACAACATACAAAATGATATGTTCTTCCTGACATGGAGGGCTGGAAGACTAACGATTGCAGTATATTCAAGGTGCAAAAAAACCAAACTCTCTAAAATCAACATCTGTACAGTTGTCAGGCGGAGGAGTGATCATGTAACCAATGTTGACGAAAAATGTCAGAACAAGATGGCCGCGCCACATGTATATATATTTTATTTTCAGCAGATTACTTTGTTTTCCACTATTTTATATACGCCATGTTCGGCCAATCAACTTTCCAGTTCAGGGGTCTGTTTTACTAAACAAGGTACGGAAACGGCGTAAGTCATAATTGATAAACATGGTAAGTATCTTTAACGAATGTGCAATATTGCAATGTGACATGTCATTGGAAGCGTCTCGGAGAGACGGTTCCAATGATGTGTGACTTTGCAATATTGCTTAGCCAAATATCGATAAAAGAGGACTTGTTGTTTAAGACTTACGCAAATCTTAAGCGTAAACTGTCTAGTAAAACGGTACCCTGGTGATATATGATACGTTATGTCTAACACTTGGTAGGTAAATTACAGATGATGGGTCATTTTTTAAGGTCATTTGCATGCTTCTACTGGAAATTCTCTGCAAGGTCGTGGAGCGAACAGCACTGCCAAAATCGAAACAACATTCACCAGCGGCTACAGAAAATTGATCATGGGAACACGGCGTATATATAATATAGTGGACAAAAACTATTACATAAATATCTGCACATTCATGGACCACAGACATTTGCAAATCTGTAAACATTGATCACCTACCTGTTTTCGTACCAACCTCAAGTAAGTTAATTTTAACCCTTTCCCAAACAACAAATTTTCGACTGTCCAAATTGAAAGAATTTGCAGACAACATTTCAAAATGTGACGAAATTGGACAATGATCTTCTGATAGGGCAGAAAACATTGTGGGAAAAGGAATAATTGCTTGATACGAGCAATTTCTCCTTCTCCCACAATGTTGTCTAATGTCGTCTGCAACAAAGTGATGAAATGTCGTTATTGTTTGGGAAATGGTTAAACTGAGAGTAGTCAGCCGTAGACTAAAACAGATCATCCAATTTTTGTGAAAGACCACTTCAAGAATTCAGTGCAGTACTTTAGTAAATGCTTCACATTTGTAAAGGACATTTTTTCTTGTAAAATAATCATTGTTTCATGAACTTAAAATTATGAAAAAAAAAAAAAATCTTTATTCATTCACAAAACAATCTTACAAACTCATGCTATTCTTATAGAGTAACACAAATGTAAAATGTTGCTTTAAACATGCCTGTTCACAGATGAGATATTTTGAAAGTAAAAATAAAATGTCATTGAAACAATCCAGTTTTTTGTATTGTTGCTTGATTCACAATTAAAAGTAGCTATTGGAAATATAATTATTTCAAGAAGAGTCGATCTACCTAAGTAGGTACACTTTAAAGAATTAGAAACAATCAAATTCTAATTCTGATGACTTTTCTTCAGCGTGTATCGTATAACAGTGCAGCTGTTGTGCAGCTTTAGAGGAATTTATAACTTCATAACATCTGTGAACAAGCAACTCTAAAATCTGATATGCTCAAAGATTGAAAAGGCTATAGATTACCATATATCTATTGAAAATGAGTATTTCACATGTAAATTCTTACTGTCATGTTCTTATGCAAGGGATTATTGCTTATTGATTAAGTAAAATTGCAATCTAGCTGCACTGCAAGGTTTTATTTGTCCTTATCAAACGATTAAAAAAAAGATCATTTAAAACCCATTACCAAACAATGACGACAGTTGACCAGCTTGTTGCAGATGACTCTGAAAAACATTGTGGGAAAAGAAATTAAGCAATTATAATTTTCAATTTTTTCCCACAATGTTTTCTGCTTTATCAGAATATATTTCAATTTCATCACTTTTTGAAATGTGGTCTGTAAATTCTTTCCATTTGGGACAGTATAAAATCCGGATTTTGGTAAAGGGTTAAAAAAAGCAGATTCAACCAGAAGTCACTAAGGCATATTGCCCGTTCTTAATCCCAGTGAAAACTACTCTGCTTAAAATGACAAACATAAACAATCTGTAGCATTCAAGTCTCAAAAACCACTTCGAGTATTTCTTTAACATAAGACACTAAAAGACAACAATCTTTTACCATGTTAATGGTAAACATAGGCACACAGTCATACTTTGCTAATTTCCTTAACATTAAACACCTTAACCACTGGGCCACGCATGACCCAAAAAGTAATGACGAAACCACAGAAAATGGCAATTTAAGAAGACATTGTGACAAAAAAAATGAACTGCTCACTTTTTGTTGTTTCTTCCTTTATCATAACTGCTTTCAAAGTTTTCTGGTGCAAGAATGTTATAATTGGTGAGAAGAAGTTGGTGAGATGAATTCTTCATACCACAGCACAATCGTTCATACCACAGAACAATTTTTCATAACAAAGCACAATTGTTCATACCCCTACACAGTTGTTCATACCACACCACAATTGTTCATACCCCACCACAACTGTTTGTACCACACCACAATTGTTCCTACCACACAACATCTGTTCGTAACACACCACAATTGTTCATACCAAAGCACAATTGTTCATACCACACCACAATTGTTCATACCCCAGCACAATTGTTCATACCCCAGCACATTCGAGCACAATTGTTCATACCCCAGCACAATTGTTCATACCCCAGCACACTTGAGCACAATTGTTCATACCCCAGCACACTTGAGCACAATTGTTCATACCCCAGCACACTTGAGCACAATTGTTCATACCCCAGCACAATTGTTCATACCCCAGCACAATTGAGCACAATTGTTCATACCCCAGCACATTTGAGCACAATTGTTCATACCCCAGCACAACTGTTCATACCCCAGCACATTTGAGCACAATTGAGCATACCACGCATACATAACTCCATGATTTTATGCTGCTTATCAACATTTTTACCCAATTATCATCAAATTACTGTCTGACTTTAAAACAATGTTTGAGAAAGAGTGAAACTATTAGCAACATTTTCTCTTTTCTTATCTTATTTCTTCGTTATATGCATGTACATTTATTTGAAAGATTCAATATCCATGCAAACTAAATTTGGGTCCATCCGATTTCTTTGGTAAAGATTATTTTCCTTGTAATACCTAAGCAATTAGCATGTAGGTCAACTTTAATGTTCAACCCATCAGATCACTCCTAATTAACAAGCTGTATGAAAGATAAATAAAAACAATACACTCACATATTACACTCATTCAACTGAAGCACGGAAGTTTAGTTCAACATTCAACCAGTCAACCAATCAAAACCACATTTTTCCAATTTGTCTACCAATCAACTCACATTAAATAATCCAGTTACCCAATCAGATACATTTGTTAAAAATAATCAACCAATGAAACCACCTAAAATAAAGGGCACCTATCAATTCAATGCTAGCTAGCATTGAGGTCGACTGCAGAAACACAGACAAGGAAAAACAAGAAAACAATTAGGGCTTATCAGACAACTTCTCTGAGGATTGCCATTATTCCAGCACTAAGCCCGCCTGCTATAGGTAATGTTATGAACCAAGCACCAACAATGTTTCTGAAGAGTTTCCAGTCCACGCCCACGCGCGATCTGAACCAGCCCACAAACACGATACTTCCGACTTTACAATGCGTTGTAGAGATAGGTATACCCACATTCGATGCTATCAGTACTGTTAAGGCGGAGCCAACTTCTATAGAAAAACCACTGAAAATAGAGAGAATAAGAAATATATAGCAATGAAATTGATTTTCTATTTTAGACTTATTATCCTAACCATTATCACAAGATAATTATCACCACCACTAATTTGAACCCACGCGGAGAGGGGCCATGTGATTTCAAGTTTTCTACTCTAACCACTAGGCCACGGAGGCCCCATCACCACCACTTCATTCGCACTGTTTGAATGATGCTTGTTCACAGACGTGAGGAAATTTGGAAGCTGACAATAAGTTTCTTTTAACCCATAACCAGACAATAACGACATTTGACCACTTTGTTTCACAAGACTATGGAAAACATTGTGGGAAAAGAAGAAATTGTTCTTTACGATAAAATCAGAAAATTAGTTTTCAGTTACTTCACATTTTGAAATGTTGTTTGCAAACTCTTTCAATTTGGGAGTCGAAAGTTTGGTGCTTGGTAAAGAGTGAAACTGTATAATGGCTTTACTAATATATGATACAAATTGAAGAACAGTCATTGGAAGCAAAATAAGATCATTTTTAACTCTTTCGTTTGTATACAAGGAATTAACATGCATTTCAATCAAAGGTTTATCATCCCTTTTGAGATCTATTGCATATAAACTGTAAATACTTAGATAAATTGAAACTTGCTAAATTAATTGTGCTTTAAACAGCTACTTTTAATCATAAATCAATCAATAGCTTCAGCTACATTATAATTTGACTTTCAAAATTTAAAGAGTGAAGCTATAATTGAATGCATTGTTCAAAAAACATTTTTTGAGTTAGTTTTTATTTAACGGGTTTTACATCACATCAACATTATTTCAATTATGTAGCGATGCCCGACTCTTAATGATGCAGGAAGACCCCATACTCAACTGCCCATAAGGGCTGGTCAAGGCGGGTAGAACCATCGGCATTCCGTAAGTCAGTAGGGAGACTAGCTCTCATGAAAATCCATATCCCTCACCAAGATTTGAACCCACGCGGAAAGGGGCCTTGTGATTTCAAGTTCTGTACTCTAACCACTAGGCCACCGAGGCCTCCTTTATAGTTACTATAAAGTTAAAAGGAACTATGTTTTACTATAACAAGAGATCTCAGTTTTGAAAGAATCTTTGATACCTCAAGGTCTTTTTTTTCCCATTATTTTTCTTCAATTACGCTGTATCAACAATTTTTCAGTTATTTTTTCAGGCTTTTTGCTTTCCAAATTTAGCAATTTCATGAACACAATTCCCCAAAATTAACCCGCCTAAGTCAAGTCAAGGCAAAAAGGCCCTGTTGTGCCATGCAGGGCTCTGACTATTTATAGTAGTCAAAGTAGTAAAATGGTTGAGCCAAACTATTCATGACATGTTACCTGGATGGTGTAATCTTGGTCAAATCTTCCCCTATTGTCTTCATCACACGGCGCCCGAGAACAAACAGCCCAAGGGACATCCCAATGCTGCCAAATATCAAAATCCAGATGGGCACCGGAGCTTTCTGGGCAGTCGTACCCGAATGGGCGGTTATCCATAACGCAACCAGGGGACCAATGGCATTACTGAAATGTAATGTAGTCAGAAGTATAACCTTTGTATGTGGAGAGTAATCAATCCTATCAACTCGGCAATACCCGTCATAAGTCGGTAGATATACCTCGTAGGCAGTACATGAATACAACAGAAATACTGGGGTAATTTGCCTTATTTCCGGCGGATAAGGCAAAATGCACACAGGCACTTTATATGTATTTAAATACACACTAATTGGTTATATATCACAAATGAATGTTTTATTTTTACCCTTTTCATTAAAGATGATCATATCAACACATCTTTATTTCATATTTTGTCAATCAGCTCTTTCCGGCAATCCCCGGCTTGTGCCGGGGACTTCCAAGTAGATACGATTGCAAACAGACCAATCTGAACACATCGGGTTTACCCAATAGAAAACACCTCTGAAATAATAGGGATGACGCCATATTGTTTCCCGCGAGAATGACGTCACTTTCTTTCGTTTCTAAAAATAGATTTTGAATGTAAAATCCAAAGTCATTAAATTTGATTGAGGAAACAAGAATACATGTCACAACAACAAGTTCGCCATTTGGTATGAGTTACTGATCAAAAGTGATTAAAAAGGATGTCCAACACTTCCATACACATTGAACTACTTAACATGCACGCTTAGAAAAGGTGTTCATTGGCGGATGCCGATTTACCCGAAAAATTGTAACCCTACACTTATATCCGAGGTGTATTTCACAGCTCACGGAAATACCCGAGTAGTTCCGATTGCAAACAGACATGCCCTTCGTTGCTGACCTACTTTCAAAAATGGCTCCCCATTACCTCCGAGGTTATTTTAAGAAATGGCCGAGGTGTTCCGAATGGGGGAGTAATGTGATCTTGCTTAAACCATTGACATACTGGATAACTTTCTAAAAATAGAGTTTTGTATTGTCTGCCCTCCAAAACCTTAAATATCTGCCTAGTTCTTTCTGATGAGGAAAAGTACTCAGAGTAGCAAACAGGTTAGATCACAGGCCAGCAGCCAATCTACTGGCGGCTGGTCTGGATCTAACCTGTTTGCATAAGTATGTTGTTGGTCTCAGCACTATAAGGGTTAAATTGTCAATTTATGCTTACTAAAAGAAGACTATGCATGAAACAAATGTAGATAATAGAGGTTTTGCCTAAGAAAGAAACAAAGAAAGCCTATGTGTTCCCTTCAGGCCAGTGGCCCAGGAGTAGAGAGTCGGCCTATGCACTAGAAGGTTATGGGTTGAATCCCGTGACAAGCCAGTTCCGACTTGCAGCCTTTCACTAATCCTCATTTGGCGCGAGTAC
Source organism: Cerastoderma edule (assembly GCA_947846245.1). NCBI lineage: Eukaryota > Metazoa > Mollusca > Bivalvia > Cardiida > Cardiidae > Cerastoderma > Cerastoderma edule. Next base: position 16,465,387 of record OX401420.1, read on the forward strand.
TAGTTATGAATTGATCCAGGTAGCCGAATCAAGACTATGTTGAGTGATTAATCTATTTTATATTTTTATGGGTTTTACATCACATCTACATTATTTCAGTTATGTAGCGATGCCCGACTCTCAATGATGGAGGAAGACCCCATACTCAACTGCCCATAAGGGCTGGTCAAGGCGGGTAGAACCATCGGCATTCCGTAAGTCAGTCGGGAGACTGCTTCTCATGAAAATCCATATCCCTCTCAGGATTTGAACCTACGCGGAGAGGGGCCATGTGATTTCAAGTTCTGTACTCTAACCACAAGGCCACGGAGGTGATTAATCTAAGTTGTAAGAACTTGTTTCACAATCAATTTAAAATGTTCTAACTAACAAAATAGGGATGAATAATTGTCCCATCCCCCCCCCCCACCCCACCCCTCTGAGAAAGCCTTAATCTTACGGATGCAAAATGTATCGTAAATGATCCCGAATACTGTCTTATATAACATAATAAACACAATGACATATCAAAAGGCATTTCGTTGTTGGGTCCATTAATGTAGTAACTTGTTTCTTAATGAAGCTTTCAGGTTAAATTTGGTATAAATGGACTTTTAATATGCTGTCTTTTTTAACACGTAACAAATTTCATACTTAAAATATACATTTCCCTTTCGAACCCTCTACCTCTGAGAGAATCTTTTTAATAGACAAGTTTTACTTAAATAAACTATTAAACCCATTACCAAACAATAACGACATTTGACCAGTTTGCTGCAGAAGTCTCTGGGAAACATTATGGGCAAAGGAGAAATTGCTCTTAACGAGCAATTTCTCCTTTTCCCACAATGTTTTCTGCCCTATTAGAAGATTATTTTTCAATTTCATCACATTTCGAAATGTAGACTGCAATCTTTTTCAATTTGGGACAGTCGAAAAATTTGGCTTTTGGTAAAGGGTTAACCATTATACAGCAAGTGCAGAGAAAGATTTTGCATTTGCAGACGAGTGAATGAAATTCAGATCAAGACACACTGAGCCTACGAGATATATTTTCTTTCCTGTCACGACACTTACCTTACATCATTACCCCCGTGCGCAAACGAACCAAAAATGGCGGTGAGAATCTGCAGGAAAGAAAATAAGCTGGCGGACTCGGGCGTGTCCTTGATCTTGTTTCTGGCCGACGCTCGCTTTTCCTGAAATACAAAATGCATCAATTGTGGTGTTTGACCGTTGTTGAAGCACTTCCAGGTCTTTGTATCCAAGAAAGTATTTCTTTGAAATATTGAAAGTCCCACTTCCAAGGTGTTTCCACAGGAAAGTGTTATGCTTAGAGTATATATTTTGGTACTGTGTGATTGTTTTGTCTTCTCCTGCATGTTTTAAATGTGTCTTGTTTATATTTTACAGGACTACATCTTCATGTGGTGTGAACCAAAGATGTCTGTTATCAGTCTGGGCGTAACCTCTACCATTTGAATTGACACGCCCCCTCTCTGGAAATCAGCAGATACAAAAAAAAAAACCAGATCGGTCATGAGGCACATTTAACCCCCCAAATAGATAATGTTAAGATAGTTTAAAGGTGACATGGTCACGAGAAAGTACCGTGTTGCAGCAGTTTTTCTCTGTAAATGCTCAAATGGTTGCTATATAACATGGTGGAGACGGGTAGAACTTAGACCAGGCCAACTCCTTGTGTGTGAACAGGTGCCAAATAGTAAAGATTTTTCTAGAACTGAAACATGGACCAAAAAAAGAAGTAACAGTGGTTCAGAGGTACGGTTGGCCTCTTGTACCAAGGGTCTCAGGTTTGATCCCTGTTTGACAAGGTGAAAATTGCTCAGACTAACCCACAAATCGGCCCTTGTACCGATTAAGTATCCAGAAAGTAGTCATCAGGAGAATATTTAATAAGCTTCAAGCTTTCGTCACAATTGATGCAAAATAAAGTTTAATGAAATCACACCTCAATACACATATAAATAAAGTATATAGTTTTTCTACTTTAAAAGGACAACTACACAATCAGTAGATATGAATTCTTTAATTATATGATTTATGTGGTTAAAGGCATGATTTTGCAGGTGAAGTACTACTTCAACCCTTTACCAAACGCCAAATTTTCGACTGTCACAAATTTTAAGATATTGCAGACGACATTTCAAAATAAGATGAAATTGTAAAATCAACTTCTGATAGGGTAAGAAACATTGTGGAAAAAGGAGAAATTGCTTGTTATAAGCAAATTCTTCCTTTCCCACAATGTTTTCCAGCGTTGTCTACAACAAACTGAAATGTCATTATCGTTTGGTCAAGGGTTATAATTGGATTTAATTGAATCAAGACATATGCGTGATTAAGGTGAACCTCGAGTTCTAAGGCCTTCATCTTAAGCACTGGACCACAGGACTCTAATCTTAATCAATTTTTTCATTTTATATAGGTTTTAAATCACATTAACGCTATTTCGGCTATGATACAATGCAAGACTCTTAATGATGGAGGAAGACACCATACAGCACTGCCCATAAGAGCTGGTCAAGTCTCGCACAACCATCGGCATTCTGTAGATCATGCATTAACCCATTACCAAACAATAACGACATTTGATCACTTTGTTACAGATGACTCTGAAAAACACTGGGAAAAGGAGAAATTGTTCGTAAAGAACAATTCCTCCTTTTCCCCACAATGTTTTCTACTCTATCAAAAGATGACATTCCAATTTTATCACATTTTTAAATGTCATCTACAAACTCTTTCAATTTGGAACAGTCGAAATTTTGATGTTTTGTAAAGGGTTAAAAATAAAAACAAATTTGACGAAGCTAAAGTTCCGACTTACAGCTTCCGTCAGGCTCTCCTGGCTGTCCAAACTTCCTGAACTCACTGTGCTATTCGGCGAGACGCCAGGACTTTCCGTCACCACAAGTGGAGTCTTTGAGCTCGTACTGAGGTTACCTTTGCTATGGAGAACGTCTAAAACGTCGACGTTTGATTCCTGCTCTCCTGTCGGCAGCTTCTTTTTATGAATGGATTTTAGCAAACTCCCATTCATATTCTTTGCAGGTGTTGATGTTGACTGAGGATCTGGTATGTCTGTAACAGAAATGATAATACCGTTTGTTGTTATAGTTTGCGTTACTGTTGGTAATTTAGAGTATATTTCATCCTTAATCTTTGAATAAGTTTGAGTGGTCACCCTTTCAATGCGTATTCTTTTCGGCTATTTGATTGTCTAATCAAATATATTAGTTTTTATTACAGTCATTGAATAATTTCCTATTTATTTATATATGGGTTTTACATCACATCAACATTATTTCAGTTCTGTAGCGATGCCCGACTCTTAATGATGGAGGAAGACCCCATACTCAACTGCCCACAAGGGCTGGTCAAGGTGGGTAAGTCAGTCGGAAGACTACCTCTCATGAAAATCCATATCCCTCATCAGGATTTGAACCCACGCGAAGAGGGGCCATGTGATTTCAAGTTCTGTACTCTAACCACTAGGCCACGGAGGCCCCGAATAATTTCCTAACAAATGCTTATGACAGTAAACTTTCAATCATATAAACACTAGTTTAAACTAAAAAATTGGGACCCGCTCTTTCGGTTAAAAACAGACAATTTCAAGATTGCCAGTCCACTGTCCAGTGAACAGGCGGTTTACAGGACAGGCAGTTTTTTCATATTTCAGATAGACTGTGGTTTAATAAAGAGTAGGCATCAACCAATTACATATGATTACAAACCTCTGTAACTAGTATCAATAAATCAAATGTAAAAAAATCAGCCATCTTGAATCAAATTGCAGACACTCACCTTGGTTTTCTTTTGTATTGAGGTCCGCTAAAAATGTTGCATCACTGGGACTATTGGCGTTGCTTGTAGCATCTTGAACTGAAAGATTGAATATACTGGCTGAATTTTATTTATGCTTGCAGCATCTTGAACTGAAAGATTGAATATGCTGGCTGGTTGAATTCTATTTACAGGGTTGTCATTAATCTATAGAGTAAGTGGCTAGTTTTCATTTGGAGGAGGCAAATGAAGCCAACACTCAACAAAAATTAGGTCTTACGTAAAAGCCGACCAAAAAGTCATTTGAAACAGTTAAATTGGCCGTCAGCTGGCTCTTTATAACAGCCCTGATTTATGACCAGAATTCACGAAACTTTGTATACCCTAGGCCCTTGACTGACTGAAGTCCCTGAGATCTGACAGAGACCCTCTTTGGTCTGACAGATTTCTACAAACACACAAAAAAAGTGTTTACTGTTCAGTTCAGACCTACTGAGGCCCTCATAGTATGGGGAAGTATGTATGACTCCATTTTTGACAGTTGTTCACCTATCAAGTGTGAAGTGCATCAATGCTCCGATTTTTCCTTGTTGGTACTTCAGGTTTGTCTGTTTGTATAGTGTTTAATGCAGTATCCACAATTCTTCAGTTATTTAACAGCTTTCCTGGGTACCGTTTTACTAAACAGTTTACGCTTAAGATTTGCGCAAGTCTAAAACAACAATTCCTCTTATTTCAATTCTGGACAAAGCCATATTGCAAAGTGACACATCATTGGAATCGTCTCTCCAAGACGCTTCCAATGAAGTGCCACATTGCAACATTGTACTTTCATTGAAGATACTATCCATGTTTATCAATTATAACTTACGCACATATTTTCCGTAAGTTGTTTAGTAAAACGGGCCCCTGGACCTACCAGTACAAGGCCAAGACTCTGAAGGGGGTTGCCTAAAGTCATTCAAAACAAGGAGAGATGTTGGTTGGGCTTGAACCCGGATCCAAGATTTCTTTTAGTATGGTGTTTATCCCTGTATCAACAAATTTTCAGTTATGTAACAGCTTTTCCGGATCAACCAGTATAAGGCAATGGCTGTGAAGTGACTTGCCAAAGGTCACTCCCAGGAAATCAGAGGTGTCAGTGGGGCTCAAACCCGGACCCCAGACTTACTTTTGTATGGTGTTTAAAGCCATATCAAGTTTTCCACTTATGTAACAGCTTTCCTGGTCTCACCAGTACTAGGCTAAGGCTTTGAAGTGACTTGTTAAAGGTCACTCCCATGAACCCAGAGGTGTCTGTAGGGCTCGAAACCAGAACCCCATATTCCTTAGTCCACCACTTTTAACACTGGGCCATGCAGGACCCAAGATGATTACCGTATATACTCGACTATAAGTCACCCTTGCCTATAAGACGCACCCCCAACTTTGATCTAAGATTAGTGGAATTCAGCGTTGACTCGACTATAAGTCGCATCTACTTTTTGATGATCGTACAGATTAATCATACACCGATGAATGATGCAAGGGTTTTGTCAGCTGTAACGTCTTCCTACATTATTTGATATCTAGGGTTACGATGTTTTTTTAATTAGCAACTAAGTCATAAATATTCTGTCAATCTTCCTCATTAATCAATTTTAGCTGTAGTAAAAAAGCAACTCACAATTCACTCTTGTTTTATTTTAACAGGTGGTGAAATTTACCTCAGTTTCAGAGGGTTGGAATAGGGAAAACCGGTATGATCCGGTTTAATCCGGGGAATTATCTTTAATTATAATCGAATCCCGGACATTTGCCACCCCGGACATTTGCCACCCCGGACATTTGCCCCCTTTTTGGTATAGGGCGGACATTTGCCCCCTCGCCGTAATGTAGAAGGCGGACATTTGCCCCCTCATATTATTTTTTTCAATTTGCTTGACCTGATCGTTTTAAGTTATATTTAAATAGAAATTAAAATGAAAATAATATTTTTATCAATTTTACTCTATTAGCTCTTCCCTCCTAATCCCCTATAGGTGTTAAAATAGAGACAACGAATCAAAAACACTCCGATGGCACTTGGCCAATCATGCTCATCCAACCATGAAACATAATGAATTGAATTTAATGAATTGAATTTATTTTTTAATTAACATATTGATCACATCTTTAATCTTATTACCGATTTGGCTCACTCAAGGCTAACAATAAAAAACAAAGAAGACAAAAGGTATTCCAATTTGTGTCGGTATGACAATCACCATCACTTTTGATTATGAGAGAAATAATTAAAATGAAAATGAAAAAATAAGGTCAAATCAACTTATGCACTTATGCCATCGGCGTAATAGAGCAAAATTGACATGTTAGTCTGATCAAATTATTATTTGCATTTAAATTCCTGTTTAATCATAACGGAATAAGATCAGATCAAGCAAGTTGAAAAAATAATATGAGGGGGCAAATGTCCGCCTTCTACATTGCGGCGAGGGGGCAAATGTCCGCCCTATACCAAAAAGGGGGCAAATGTCGGGGGGGGGGGGGGGGGGGGGGGGCAAATGTCCGTATACCTTATAATCCAATCAGACCGTGACAATCCAGCAAATTGGAAGGTGCTATAAACACAGTTGTTAGTTTAATCAAATTGCATAATGTCAAACTGTCAGATAATGACCCTTATCACTGTTTTTACAATGTACATCACAGTTTGACATCCGGTGTTATAAACACATGGTAAGTGTTATCTTATGCACCTGGAAGTCGGCGCCGTTTTAATGTCCAGACCTTCCATAGTCACCGAAACCTTGACAGATAAGAAGATCTGAAAAATTATGTGATGTTGATTGACTTTGCTTGAAAGACACACCCCCCACTTTGTTATCCAAATTCTACGTAAAAAAATAGTCGAGTATATACGGTAATCATGTTGGGAAATAGGATCCAGAAATTCATGTCGATTAACCCTTTACCAAACACAAAAGTTTCGACTGTCCCAATTAGAAAATTTGCAGACGACATTTCAGAATGTGATAAAATTGAAAAATTGATCTTTTGATAGGGCAGAAGACATTGTGGAAAAGAAAAAATTGCCCGCTAAGAGAAATTTCCCCTTTTTCCACAATGTTTTCCAGATTTGTCTGCAACAAACTGGTCAAATGTCGTTATTGTTTGGCAATGGGTTAAGCCCCTTCAAGTGAAAGGGATTTCATGAACAGACCTAATAAACAGGAACAGCAGACATTTTTCTAAACCAAGGAATATAACACTCTGAGATTGATATATAAAACTTACAATTTTTATCACTTTCTATCAACCCCTCTTCCTCCTTCTGCCTTGCCAATTCTGCACATTTTTCTGGAAAAAAAAATTACATATATACATGTATATGTATATATATTTGTACCAACAACAAAATTCATAGGGGTTACCACTTACAAATTGAAAATTCTACTTCCACCCCTTCCTAGTCTTCAGCTACTCTCAACAATCCTTTAAATATTCACAAAATTCTTTCAGACATCGAAAGAATTTTGGGGTGTTTTTTTTTCAAATTAATAATAGCAATACACTGTAACAAGAGCTGTCCATAAGAAAACATGCTTGACTATTCGTTAATGTCAAAGAGGAATATAGGTCAGTGAAATATTATTTGTTTCTGAAATATGAACATGCACGCAAAACTTAAGGCCATACTTGCGCTCATTTACACTTAAATTGTGAGTTCTAAAATAATTGAAAATTAACTTAAAAGTACTTCAAATTCCCTTTTACAGAGGAATCGAGATTGTTACACGTTCACATGATGCTTTTTAAAGAGTGAATACGTTAAGGCTTGTTTACAATTAGGGATAAAACAAGGTCAGTAGTGAAACGTTTGAAACCAATAAAACCCAAGAAATTCTCCATTATGAATGTTTACGAGGTTAATATTGGATAAATGACAGCATTTTCATGTGTTTCACCTGTTTTATAACCAGGAAATCACCACTCATTAATCTGAGCGTTCTTCGCTTTTTAAGATGTTACTCGAATATAAACAATGAGGATAAATTTATGATAATAGCACTTTGAAAAATAGATAATAAATAGTGCAGGCATAAAATTGTCATGATCCTGTTGTTTTTCGCTATATTTCATCATATTTTATCATAATTTATAATTCATATTACCCAGTTTCCAAGTTTTATGAGCACTAGTACACTTTTAAACCAAGATTTTCAGAGAACTGAAACTGGTCTAATTTGCTTCAAGTCAAAAGCAGAGTTATTGCACTTGGTCAGTAATCTAACATTATGGCCCATGGTCTATGTGTAAAGTTTCAATCCACTCCCTATAATAGTTTATGAGAAACAAGGGATATGAAACTTGGACAGGGACCTTAGATTATAAGCCCGAACACATGTGTGAATTATCAACCCATTCCATACAGTATTGAATGAGATACAAACTTGCACGTAAAAATTTAACAGCGATGCCCAGTTGAGTAGTGTGGCTTTTCTAATTCTTCGAAATGTGAAGCTAAAACTGATCTCAATAGGCACTCAAAGGCAGCAAAGTTTTGATGAAAAATAAAAAAGTAAATAAATACATATAGTCTGTAGCTATCTTAACAGTTCACATACAATGGAAGATGTAGCTTTAGATAAGATTTACCTGTGTACAAGGAACATCAACAGATTATATCATCCCATTGGAATCTACAGACAACAGTTTTGTACCTCTAACCCTTTACTCCATTAATTGTCTTAATTTGATGAGGAAAGATATACTCAGAGAAGCAATCAGGCTAGATCATTTATTTGGCAGCTGGCCTGGCTCAAATATGTTTGCATAAGCATGAAGTCTGTTCCAGCACAGTAAGAGTTTAAAATGGGAAAAGGCCATTGCCTGTCTATTTCGGGAAATTTTATCAATGAAATTGCTGAATTTTGAAACTAAAAAGCTAATGTTCTGGGAAAACTGTGCATGTTTTTACTGAAATTTCAATTTGGGAAGGTACCTTTTATCGGCCCCAGTTATAAAACAAGAAAAAGCCCTGTCTGATTTTGATTTACTTGTCCGTAAACGTCATTTCTATTCCAGCATTTGTCGGTATAATGATTATATAGATAATTTCAATATCAACATTTGCTTGTCTGTAAAGGCATTTGGACAAGCTGGGCAATAGGCACATTTGATTTTGCATTAATTGGGCCACGTCACGGGAAAAGGGGCACTCGGACATAGCAAACAGTGTAGCCCCAGACCAGCCGCCACGTCACTGACGTGGTGGCTGGTCTGGGGTTACACTGTTTGCCATCTTAGAGGACATCAAGTTCTACCTTTAAATAAATACAAATGATAACTGTCGTGACTAGATGCTGGGATAATAGCGCTAAGAAATGCTGAGTCATCGGTTTTTATTTGTCTGAGTGTCCCTTTTTGCGTGACGCGGCCCAATTGTCAATATATCCCAGAATTTCTCATAAATCAAGTGAGTTTTAACCTTTTGCCGATGAATAGTTCCGGCCAGACCAATGTATACAGAGAGTGACTTAAGTAATCCAATGACAAGTGTTTCAAAATGGCCATTTATGGGTATTCGACCTTAACCGATTACCAAAACAATAACGACTTTTGACCAGTTTGTTGCAGAGGACTCTAGAAAACATTGTGGGAAGAGGAAATATTGCTCTTAATGAGCAATTTCTCCTTTTCCCACAATGTTTTCAACCCTATCAGAAAAATATTGTTCAATTTCATCACATTTTGAAATGTCGTCTGCCAGCTCTTTCAACTTTAGACAGTCGAAAATGTGGCGTTTGGTAGAGGGTTAATCTACTTATGCTCTCAATAAGAACCAGTTATAAAACTCAACCCGAAGATGGGCTAGCTGGTAGGATCAATTCTTAATCAAATGACTTACTTGTAATGGTATCCCGTTGCCATGGCACCACAAACAACCGGACTAGAATAGCACCAATGATGGCAGGAATAAAGGTTAAAATGAATGTGCCATACAGCGGGATCTTGTTGAAGTGTAACACTGAAATGAGAAACATTTATTTCATTAGGATTTGACCCTTTAACAAACGCCAAATGTTCGACTGTCCCAAATTGAAAGAGTTTGCAGAAGACAAAGTTTTAAAAAGTGATGAATTTGGAAAGGAATCTTCTGATAGGACAGAAAAAATTGTGGGTTAAGGAGAAATTGCTCGTTTCGAGCAATTTCTCCTTTTCCAACAATTCTATTCTTGAGTTGTCTGCAACAAAGTGGTTAAATGTCGGTATTGTTTGGTTAAGGGTTAACATTTTGTCAACATCTTTTTTGTTATGTGCCTATGTTGGGCTCATAACAATGGGGGAAAGAAACCAAACCCAGCTGCCTATAAGGGCAGTTCAAGCCGAGTAGAACCATCAGCATTCTGAAAGTCTGTCAGGAGACTGCCTCTCATAATATTCCATTTGTTACACATGGTAGAAACCATTATGTCATAAGCAGTGGGATGGCAAAATAAGTTGTCTGTATTGCCCATCCAGTGATAATTGTACCTCTGCGTTCCGCATCATATACAAATAAAAATTGCTGGGGACACATCATTTCAAAAGATATGTGTCCAGCCGGAAACATTCTCATCAGCACAAGTAATGTTTACAATGTAGTAAACATCATAAAGCATGCTGTCTCATGCTTTCTTTCTATCAAATCTGCATTGTTCTGAGTCATTTAAGCTAAGATTATCATTATCAACAAGTGTCATACTATTTGACATGATCTTATAGCTTGTATCGTTGGTACTCGGACGCATAGTTTTACCCTTGGACACATAGTTTCAAGATGTGTGTCCAAAAGGACACGATAACTTCCATCTCTAAAATTAACACTGCCCATCTTGTCCAAAGGCCTCAAAGGAAAAGCAAATTTTTACAGAAATTTACTAAATATAACTATCAGATGGACAAATGCAGAAAAGGGTTTGGCTTTTATAGGCAAGGAAGTCAAAATCAGATATTGCCACCCTGTGAACCGATTACCAAACAATATCGACATTTAACCATTTTAAGTACAAATTGCTCATGACATGCAATTTGTCCTTTTCCCATAAGGTTTTCTGCCTTATCAGAAGATTTCATCACATTTTGAAATTGTATAATCTTTGAATTTGGGATGGCCGTGAATTTGGCGTTTGGTAAAGGGTTAAGGAGGGTCTGCTTGCCTCTAGCTAGGTGTTTTATTATCAGAGTTGTTTCTTATTCTGAAATCTTTTAATTTCAAAATGTTACGAAATTGTAAAATAATCTGACTATAGAAGACATATAGTAGAAAACATTGTGGGAAAAGGAGAATTTCTCCTTTTCCCAAAATATTTTCCAGAGTCGTCTGCAACAAATTGGTGACCCTATTGTTATTGCTAGGTAAAGGATAAATAATACTTACACTGGGACCCTTTGTAGAATATAGAGAATAGATTCACTGCAAACGTCACTCCATAAAACAGAGGTAAAAATTTAAGACCCGATTTTAGAGGATTTTTCTGTAAATGCAAAAAAAAAAAACATAATCTAGATTGAATCTAACACTAACTTTCATATTTAGTTATTTCAACACACCTTTAAAAGTGAACTGCACATCAATTGATAAAAAAGAGAAAAAAGTTCTTGACCCTTAAAGTGCTGGAACCAACTTCATACTTATGCAAACAGGTTAGATCACATGTCAGCTGCCAAGTAAATCTAAATCAAATTAGATCTAAGTATTTTAAACTGTTTGCTACTCTTGGTACCTTTCCTCAACGTAATTAAGCAGATATTTAAGGTTTTGAAAAGCGGATGACACGAAAATCTATTTTTATGACAATTACCCAGTAAATTAAAGGATAAAATGATTGAATTCTGCTTCAGAAGTCAATTTTATACCCTGATAAAAACAAATGAGATAAGTTTTCTCATTAGGAGCAAATTATCCTTGTGCCAGACCCATCTTTATCCAATGAGGAACTAATCCTTTTGTGACAGGAGTTTCCAACCCAATACCCCTGCTTTTGCTTTCAATTTAGGCCAGACATCAGGATTTTCATTTAATTTCTCAGTAAGAGACCATCTTTTGATTTTAGAAGGCTAATGAAGCAAACATCGAACAAAAATTAGATGGTACTCAGGGGTGGCAAAATCAATTGTCCAAGTTGTCCGAGTCGTACATTTTTCGTCAACGGACAAGTGAAAAATTCCGTCTGGGTTGTCCGTGGGCAAGTGAAAAATCCAGATTTCTGAGTCGCCAAAAAAAAAAAAATCTAGCGACGTTGTTTTTCCTTTTAATCAAAGCCGATATTGGCTTTTCAATGAATGCGTTAGAAAGCCGATGTTTACATATGTCCGTATGGTTAGGTCTATATATCGGTCTGATTGTCGCGGTATCGGACCAAACAAGGGAGAAGGGACGCAACTCTTACTAAATTTCATTATGGTCGAGTCGTAGTTACTGTTATTGTCAGCTTAAATGCAACATATTTTCACGTCTCGAGATGACTCAACACATCACCAGGGCTGAACGAGTAAAAGCTGCTTCAAGCATGAGACTGATTTGGCTTATACTTGCAGACTCTAGTTAGGAGATAAACGTATTAAAACTTTTAAGCTGCCTTAATTAATACTGAAGTTAGGTGTTGTTTCATTTTCTTATGGGTTATATTAAATACTGTTAATATAAATGCCATCTGTTTAATATTTATTTCACTCCGGACAACCTGGTTTGAAAAGTTAATTTCTATCCCTGACTCATTATACGGACAAGTGCACTTTGGGTACGGACAAGTGATATTTTCAAATCACTTGTCCGTGGACAAGTGATTTTTTTCGAGATTTCGCCACCCTTCGTGCTTATGACCATCTATCATAATTTTTGTTATTTGAGCCGACCAAAAAAATCATTTAAAGTCGTCAAATTCACCAGCAGCCAGCTCTTTGTGACATCTCTGAGACATTGCTCTAGAGGTAGAGTGTCTGCCTCCGGACACAAAGGGTCGAAGGTTTGATTTTTTTTAACCCTTAGAATGCTGAGTGATTCTCTGAAAATAGATTCTTGAGTCGTCTGCTAACACAGCAATTTATTTTCAGAAGAATTACCTAGCATTCTAAGGGTAAACCAATTCCCAAGCAATAACATTTGAACCTTTTGTTGCAGACGACTTTAGAAAACATTGTGGGAAAAGGAGAAATTGCTTGTAACAAGCAATTTTTCCTTTTCCCACATGGTTTTCTGCTCTAACTGAAGAATATTTTTCAATTTCATCACATTTTGAAATGTCGTCTGCAAACTCTTTCAATTTGGGACAGTCGAGATGTGTTGTTTGGGAAAGGGTTAAGAGAGTACAGATGTTCACACCTACCTCAGTTAATACTTTCTTGTAGAGTAAGAAGAAGAGGGAGGTGGAAATGATTCCAGACATCAGGGGGGAGACAAACCAGGAGCCCACTGAAAAACAAACCAGCAGTTGGTACTTACACCATTCAAAATTAACCCATTACAAAACAATAACGACATCTTACCTGTTTGTTGCAGATGACTCTGGAAAACATTGTGGGAAAAGGAGAAATTGCTTGTAACAAGCAATTCTCCTTTTCCAACCCTATTTTCCGCCAAATTTCATCACATTTTGAAATATTTTCTGTAAACTCTTTGAATTTGGAACAGTTGAAAAATTTGGCGTTTGGTAAAGGGTTCAAGCAATTTCTCCTTTTCCCACAATGTTTTCCGCACAATTTCATCACATTCTGAAATGTCGTCTGCAACCTCTTTGAATTTGGAACAGTTGAAAAATTTGGTGTTTGGTAATGGGTAAATATTCAGATAAGTACCTATTGTTATAAGCATCATCACATTTATAAATTTTGTCTGCAAACTCTTTGAATTTCGGAGAGTTGAAAAATTTAGCGTTTGGTAAAGGGTTAATAAACACTCTTACCTATCATTCCCAGGGATGACCAGCTGACCCCTTGAGTGCCCCTGGCCACCAGTGAGAACCCTAATGTGGCCCCTACAATACTGTGGGTGGCGGAGACGGGCAGGCTGAAGAAGGAAGCCACGATCATCCAAACACAAGAACCTGAAAAAGAAAATTATCACCATTAGAAAAGTATTATAACGCTGGTAATCTCCTTTCCAAAAACCTTAAATAACTGCCTAATTTTGAAAAGGAAAGATACTCACAGAAGCAAACAGGTTAGATCACAGGGAACCACTCAATTCATTTGGCGGCTGGCCTGGATCTAACCTGTTTGCATAAGCATGAAGTCGGTTTCAGCACTATAAGGGTTAAGAGAGGCTATGTTATAGTACCTCCCAACTTACAATAGAAGACTGCCAAGGGGATTTATTTTAGGAATTTCGGGAATGGAATATCTGACATTGTGCCTTTGTTCTAGCTCGATATGAAATTATGCAGTTATGATTTTATACCAATTTATTATCTCTTATCATGTAAAAGTGTTTGCAAGTAATAAACTTGTTCATATTAGGCATATGTTAAAAAAGTAAGGGGGGAATCGTTTTGTTGTGAAATCTTTCCCTTAACCCATTAACAAACAATTACGACATGAAAACGCATTGTTGCAGACCACTCTGGAAAACATTGCGGGAAATAGATAAATTGCTTATAACAAGCTATTTTTCTTTTTCCCACAATGTTTTCTGCCCTATCAGAAGATTTATTTCCAATTTCATCCCATTTTGAAATGTTGTCTGTGAACTGGTTCTATTCTAGACAGTCAAAAATTTGTCGTTTGGTAAAGGGTTAAACGAGAACTCCATTTTACTGTATCTGCTATAGAAGACTTGGACGCCATTGTGACAAAAGAGAATAATTTAGTTATGATACTTGAGTAATACAGGCTTGCTAATTTTGTTGGCTTAATTGGAAATGTAACTTTTCAAACACAGTGTAAGTTAACAAATACAATATAACTTATCAAACAAAATGTAACTTTTCAAACCCAGCTTTAACAAGGGGAAGAATCAAAGTACAAAAGGTTCCGAATCATCCAAATCCTTTGCTCTTATATTTCATACTTTTTTCTTATCTTTCTTTTTTCCCCCACATGGGGTTGAGACAGCAGGGAGCACTTGACCTCTATTGATGCCCTTGAAGTCGAGATTTTGAACTTCTCTTCGAGTCGGTACAATTTGTCACATAGATTGCACAAGTTGTCATGAGTGTAGAAACCAGTGAACATTGAATGGCATAGCAGTGTTTGGCAAGCTGTCAACAGATCGAGGGCTCAGCACAATACTGCAGTAGGTGCTTCATAAACGTGACACGATTACTATAGTCTTGGACTGAGCCATTATAGACTGATAAAGGTTTTGGATATGTAACCAGTTTGTTAACCCTGTTGGACTCACGTTTTTTTGTACACAATTCCAAATTCAGACTAGAGTACTGTTTTACTAAACCACTTAAGAAAAATATTTGCGTCAAGTCTAATCTGCTAAGCATGGATAAAGTCTAAAATGAAAACACAATATTGTCATGGGATAAGCCATTGAAAGCTTCTCGGAAAGACGATTCCAATGATGTGTTAATTTGCAATACTGCTTATCCCAATGTTAAAATACGGTTATGCTGCTTTGAACTTGTGCAAATACTTTTTAGCATAGAAGTTTATTAAAACGGTACCCAGGTATGTTTTTACAAAGGAATACAAAGAGTATGAACTCTACCACTTTGGATCTATCGACATGCTTTTTAACCCTTTACCAAACACCCCTTTTATGAATGGCCCATATTGAAAGAGTTTGCAGACGACATATCATAATGGGAATTGGAAAGTAATCTTCTGATAGGACAGAAAATATTGGAGGAAATTGTGGAGCAATTTTTCCTTTTCCCACAATGTTTTCCGAATAATCTGCAACAAAGTCGTTAGGTGTCGTTATTGTTTGGTAAAGGGTTAAATGTGTTTGAAAACTTGGATAAAATTGCGTCTGTTCATTTTACAACCAGTCAAAGACTTTACCCCTTTCCATAATGTATAAATAAAAATTTACACTTATGATTGCAAAAATTGCTAAATATATAACAGCGACTTTTTCGATGGCCAAATGTCATCTCTCCAGTCCATCCTTTGAATGCTGGGAAATTTTCTAAAAATAGATTCTTGCTTTTCAAAACCTTAGATTTCTGCTTGATTTTGATGAGGAAAGATACTCAGAGTAGCAAACGTGTTAGATACCAGGCCAGCCACCAATTTATTTGGCGACTGGCCTGTGACCTAACCTGTTTGCATAAGGATGATCTGTTCCAGCACTATAAGGGTTAACTGGTGCAGTTGGATAAAAGTGAAATGTTTATGGAGTAGGAGATTAACATAACTTGCAGATTTAGTTTAATGCCAATCCTTCAATCTTTTCCCCTAGCATATACAAGCATTCCCAAAAATTCAAAGCCACACAATGAGGGTTCAGTGCAAAACTATAGTAAGTGCTGCATTGAACCCTCAACAAGCTTTTTTCCCAATTCAGCAATTTCATCAATTAACATCCCAAAATAAGAAAACATATAGGTCTCCTCCCAATTTAACTCATTACCAAACAATAACGACATTTGACCAATTTGTTGCAGACGACTCTGAAAAACATTGTGGGAAAAAGAGAAATTTCTCTTGAAGAATAATTTCTCCTTTTCCCACAATGTTTTCTGCCCTATCAGAAGATTGTTTTTCAATTGCATCACATTTTGAATTGTTATCTGCAAACTCTTTCAACTTGGGACAGTTGAAGAATTTGGCGTTTGGTAAAGGGTTAAGGAAAAAAGCCCTGTTAACTACCATTGCAAACTTGAGTGAAAACTTTTCGTGTAAAACAATAAAAAAGAAAATACTTGTCCTGGGAAATGTTTGTATTTTCGCACGGAGATAAAGATTTGGTTTTCTTATACATAATGCCACATAAATTTAATCTTTAAGATAAAAAACAAAAAAGACTACATTACATAATACATACCAGAAAGAGCTGCAAGGTTGCCAAGCAGGAATTCTTGTTCGGTCCCATTCCCAAATGAATCCACGCTTATAATGCCTTTACGAATTGTCTCAGACACCCTTGCTCCTGAAATGAATAATTATGATCATTGTGAGGTAGTATTAAATTTTTTGAATCAGATTGATATCAATGGGAATCAAATTAACCACGTTTTCTAAAAGTTTGAAAATCTAATAAAAGAGCATAATCTAAATCGGCAAAACAAGGATACATCTATTTGAAGTTGGAATTCAGTCTTAGCAAAAATGCGGCTCTTATTTCCAAATTCAAAGTAAAGTACACAGATGGGGGAAAGTTCATTTATTCTAGTCTAATAAGTTAAGTAGTCTAGTGGTTAAGTGATTTCATGGCCACGACCTTCACATACCTATGAACATGGATAATGAAGAATTACAAACAATAACAACATTAGACCATTTTGTTGCAGACGACTCTGTAAACAGTGTGGGAAAAAGTGAAATTGCTCCAAACAATCAATTTCTCCTTTTTCCCACAATGTTTTTTGCCCTATCAGAAGATAATTTTCAATTTCATCACATTTGAAATGTTGTTTGCAAACTCTTTCAATTTGGGACAGTTGAAAGTTTGAGGTTTTGTTAGGAGTTGAAAAAATGACTGAGTTTGGTGGGCAACTTTTTGCCTTTTACTCAGTTTTGTCGAAAAAATTTGGGGTTTGGTAAAGGGTTAAGAGACAATTTTGGTGCATAATAAACAGGCATTACTATCAATGAGGGCCCTGAACTGAGGATACTTAGAACATCCATTCTTCAAACAAACAGCCAATATTTGAACAGTGAAATAGTCTATAGGTAAACATCCAGTCCAATCCAGTATTGCAAGAATATCCCCCCTCGGCATCATCTATTTAATAATTTAACCCATTCTCTCGAAAAGGGTTTTTGCGGCTCATCGAAATGGAGAGCAAATGCAGGAGATTTAATTAGCGAAAAAGTCGATAGCCATAGATCCTGCTAGATCCAGTCTATCAAGCAAATCCCTTGCATTTCTTGACACTTCCTTTCTTTACCATTTCCCTCATAAAGTTGATTAAGACTAGTCTAAATTCTGATCAAATGCAGGAAATTCAATAAGTGAAACAGTCGATAAATGAAAAAAAAAAAAATCCAGTTGGATCCAGTCCTGTACAAGCATTTCCCTTGTGTTACTTTGCCTCATGTTGTTACATGATCCTCATAATTAAGGCTAACCCTTAGAATGCTGGGTAGTTTTCTAAAAATAGATGTGTGTGTCTGCTTTCCAAATCCTTCAGTTCCTGCTTAATTTTGATGAGGAAAGATCCTCAGAGTAGCAATCAGGTTAGATCACAGGCCAGCTGCCAATGTACTTGGCCGCTGGCCTGGATCTAACCTGTTTGCATAGACATTAAGTCAGTTCCAGTGCTAAAAATGTTTGATGCAAGACTATTAAGCAAATCCTTCACAAACATGAATTATTGCACCATGTGACATTGACATGTGGTTTTTTTGACCAATTCAAATCAATAGTATCAACAGAAGGTAACTATATTATAATATTAACTTTTAGATATCGATTTTATTTTCTTAGTTATACTAGTTCAACACCTTCAAAATTGGAAATTTCTTTAAAAGCATGCAGTTTTCCCCAAAACTCAAGAGTCAAACCAGCTTTTAGGCTTCCCAATTCAGCATTTCAGCGAAATATTTCCCCACATTTAACTAACAGGCTTGTGCCTCTTCCCAATTTTAGGGAAAGAAGCCCTGTGATGAGCAATTTTTCTATTGTCACAATCGTGTCAACCCAGAAATCTTTAAGAAAATGTTGAATTCCATTCATCGCAATTGTCAATTTAAACCAATCAAAAAATTCATCATGAGGGAGAAGGTATTTTAAAGGGAGACTATCTAATAATGTCAATGTCAGAGGTCACAAAGGTCATGCTAGTGTGCTTAACCCTACAGGATACAGCTTGTTTGTTCACCAACAGATTAACTGAGGAGTTTATTTATTAGAGCTTAGAATTGCATCAACAGTACTTCAGTTATATTGCGTAAAAAGTCAATTAGCGGCTCCAAGCTGAACTCCCCCATTAGGGCTGGTCGAGCCAGGTAGAGGTAGAACCATTATTAATCATTATTATTATCATTAATCTATCTATAACCCTTTCCCATACAACAAATTTTCAACTGTTCCAAATTGAAAGAGTTTGCAGACGACATTTCAAAATGTGATGAAATTGAACAATATTCTTCAGAAAGAGCAGAAAACCTTGTGGGAAAAGGAGAAATTGCTCGTAACAAGCAATTTCATCCTTTTCCCACACTGTTTTCTAAAATGGTCTGCAACACAGTCCTCAAATGTGGTTATTGTTTGGGAAAGGGTTAATTAACAAGGGGACCGACTTGTCACAACCTATCATGAAAATCAATACTGATCATCGTAATTGTGATGTGAACCCACACAAAAAGGGACCTTGTGGTCTCAAGTCAATTCATACAAGATCTTACATCACATCCAACAATACTTCGGTTAGATTTCCATGGAGGAAGACCTAATACTCAACTGTCCATAAGAGCTGGTCAAGTCAGGTAGAACCATTGGCATTCAGTAAGTCAGTCAAGAGACTACCTTTCATGAAAATACAAAATTTCCTCACTGGCATTTGAACCCACCGGGAGAGGGGCTATGCCTGTCAAGACTTTTAAAGGTTTAAAACAGTAGCCTCTTTCTTTAACAATCTTAAGTGTGAATTCGCTCCTAAGTCAGATTTTCTCTTTCGGGCGAATTTCATAAATTTTCGCTCTTAGAAGATAAGAGCGAAAAACGCTTTTTACTCTAGGAGAAGTCCGAAGCGCTCTAAAGTGCGATGACGTCACAGAATGGCAGCCATTTTTCTAAGATTTTGAAAGATTTTATTTCATTCAGAACGAGATATGTATACTGTTTATAAAAGATCAAGAGTAACACAAGACGGATTATTTCATTCGCACATGTACATTATCGATTTTAAACAGTGAGATGTGCGACAATATGTACTCATTCACCTCTAAACAAGTTGAAACTATGCGAAGCCAGGGCCCCAAGAAATGTCAAGTCACGGTTAACCGGTATCTTGCATTCTATGTTCAGCCAGGTTGGTGTTGGAAAATCATCATGCAACCAAATTTTTTTTATGTATTTTTATTCTTCTTTGTGTCTTATTTTTATGATAACCCGTAAATATAATTCATTAAATAACAAAAGATTTTTAATCAAGGTTTAAACTATGTAAAAGGACGGTAAGGATATGCCTAAATTCCGGTACAATGCGGTAAAGTTTACGTTATGCCGGCCATTTCGGTAAATATGAAATAGTTGCGGGAGTTTTTATTTCGCTCCTTACTAATGATCGTCATAAGCAATTACGATTGTTTGATGAAACACACATAAGAACCATTGTAAGTGTGATTTTAAGCGCTCTTAGCTAAGTGCACTTAAAACATTTGATGAAACAGACCCCAGCATATTGGGCCATACTCTAACTTCTGTAATACAGTAAGACTTGTGATGTGAAGAAAATATAAATGACAAATTCCTTTTTATTAGTGAATGAGTACAGGACATTGGAAATAAAGAAATTGTGTAATGTCTCGACAGCTTGCACTGAATGAATAATTAACCAATTGTCCTACATAATGTATTCTTGATTGGATGTCCAATACCCTTGGCCGAAAAAAAAGTGTTTACTTCATTCTTCTATGAAGGTGTTTCATAAGTTAGGTTTATTAACTTGATTAGGGGCCTCCATGGCCTAGTGGTTAGAGTACAGAACTTGAAATCACATGGCCCCTCTCCGCGTGGATTCAAATCCTGAGAGGGATATGGATTTTCATGAGAGGCAGTCGCCTGACTGACTTACAGAATGCCGATGGTTCTACCCACCTTGACCAGCCCTTATGGGCAGTTGAGTATGGGGTCTTCCTCCATCATTAATAGTCGGGCATCGCTACATAACTGAAATAATGTTGTTGTGATGTAAAACCCATATAAAAAAAAAATTTTCCCTAACACTTTCCATTATATTGCGATGCCTTAACACTTACATAACTGCCAATATAAGGGCTGGTTATGACAGGCAGAACCATGATGAAAGTAGTTAAAATCGTCTTTTTGTTGTTTGATACTCTGAGAACACAATCTGTATTTAAAGTCTTTGAAAACTTTAAAAAAAAATTTGACACCACACCTTTCATTTCAACCTCTGACAATAAAACCTTGTAGGATTGGAAAAGCCAAACAAACAACACATGGCTGCTTTGGCAGGTTTTGGCACATGTAAAGGGCATGTCTCTCTAGCTGCAGCAAGCACGCATGTGCAAATTTTCAATGTGACATTGCCAGTGCGTTCTGATCACATAATCTCCGTATTTAACACCTGGCTGCCTTTTTTTATTAATGCCTTGAGACCTCGTGCACCAAATACACTGCAGTCTCATCATAACACGGTCGTCGGGAGACATGATGATCTACCTGCGTTTTACGCATTAAAACTGCTTGTTCACAGATTGATGTGGACGTGAAGTTTAAAATCAATTTCTTTAAAACTGCATAGCAACTCTACCGTTATGTACAAAAAGAAATGGTCAACAATTTGTCACAGCATGGGCCAATTAGGCGCATCTTTTCCAAAATTCTGTTATTTTGTGGGTACACCATAAAAGTGTCTCATTGAGACTATTCAAATGAGTACCCACAATATTGGGCTTGATAAAAGAATTGGTACAAACCAAGCAAACAAATATCTATGAGACAATCACATCTGATCAGTGAAACACTGTCCTCAACTGAGAAGTCGTGTTGTCTAAATATAACCCACATTTACTCTATTAGCCCATTACCAAACAATGACGACATTTGATCAGTTTGTTGCAAAAGTCTCAGGAAAACATTGTGGGAAAAGGAGAAATTGCTTGTAACGAGCAATTTGTCCTTTTCCAACAATGTTTTTTTTGCCTTATCAGAAGATCACTTTCGAATTTCATCTCATTTTGAAATGTCGTCTGCAAGCTCTTTAAATTTGGGACAGTCGAAAATTTGTTGTTTGGTAAAGGGTTAAAACACTGCATAAAGATTCCCTAATTTGCATAGATGTTCCCAAGAACGTTACATAAATAAAAGAATAAGCAAGTTGAATATGCATCTACACTGGGCAGCTGCATGGTTGATGATTCATGTTGTGGTCCATATTAACTAGGGATGGGAACGAATATTCGAATATTCGAATAGCGGGTCGAATATTCGAATAGCAAAATAGTATTCGAATATTCGATTTTAATGAACCCATATTACTGTATGTTTACCATAAATTTAATCAAAAATAATGTTTTATTTTCATTTTCTTCCTCTAAACCGATCCCAAATATCGAAGAACGTGCCTAGCTCCCAGGTGCAGTTACGATGTTTTTACAACGTATGTCACACAGTAAAACACCTGTGACAAATTACCACATCTTTTGACAGTTTGCAAAACGATTAATTCCCAAGTGTGAAAATAGTCGATTTTAAGCCGCTAAATCTAACACCTTAATGATCTGCACTTGCTCCTTATTATCCAAAACAAGTCAATCACGCTAATTGACAATTGTCAGTGTCAACCAATCACGTAACTTGTTTGTCGTGAAATTAAATAATTACTCTTTCAATAACCAATCGTAATCATGATTGCATATGCACGAAGACCAATCAAATAATGTGTTAGAAAGTATATTTTTCTTCAGAATAATTTGTCAAACTTATCTTCATTCTAATTTCTACATCTATTCAGAGACATAGATAACTATGTCTCTGATCTATTCGATAAACACGACAATGTCTCCATCACGTGTCTGGAATTACTTTACTCGTTCTGCCGACAAGTCGAAGGCGACCTGTAACCTGTGTAACCAGGACTTTGTATTCAAGAATACAACATCCAACATACTGAATCACTTGAATGGCAAGATATTGCATGCACGTACATGTATACAGATATCGGCTATACACAAAAGGTTTGAACAGAGGACTAGTGTACTAGTATTCGGACATGCAGACATTCGGACATCAAAACGAATTCTAAAATCGAATATTCGAATATATTCGAATAGTTCTAGTCGAATATTCGAATAGTGATTTCACTATTCGTTCCCATCCCTAATATTAACCCTTCCCCAAACAACACATTTTTGACTGTCTCAAATACTCTCTCTCTCTCTCTCTCTCTCTCTCTCTCTCTCTCTCTCTCTCTCTCTCCCTCCCTCTCTCTCTCTCTCCTCTCTCTCTCTCTCTCTCTCTCTCTCTCTCTCTCTCTCTCTCTCTCTCTCTCTCTCTCTCTCTCTCTCTCTCTCTCTCTCTCTCTCTCTCTCTCTCTCTCTCTAACCTCTCTCTCTCTAACCTCTCTCTCTCTAACCTCTCTCTCTCTCTCTCTCTCTCTAACCTCTCTCTCTCTCTTGCATTGAACCCTTGATTTGCACTTCTACAAAATAATCTTCAATGGCACTGTAATATTTTGCTAATAGTAATAAACTGTCTTTAATTTGAACAGTCTTTAATTTGAACAATTCTTATTCAAAACCCCAACAAACAATACAAAGTTCGAGGAAGAAGTGAGGATGTAAGCCAGGGGAACAAGCTCTTCATTCTGAGGGTGTTTTTTTTTTTCTTTACAAAGCAATTTCGTATGACATTTAACTATTTTTTTTATTTGCATTTTTTATTGTTAAATTTTCTTTTTCCTATGCTGTATTCAGAGTCCTAGCCTGGTTCTACAGAGTTCTCAAAAAGAACAGGGCGCAGGCCGGCCCCAAGCCAAAATGACCACTTTAAATTATGTTTTGGCCGGTTCAAAATGGTAAGAACCTTGGCAGCTGGCCTGTGATCTAACCTGTTTGCACTTCTGATTACTTTTTCTCATCAAAACTAAGCAGATATTTAAGGTTTTGGAAAGCAGACATTTAATCTTAAGAAATTTACCAAGCATTCTAAGGGTTTAACCCATTACCAAATAATTACGACACTTGACCAGTTTTTTGCAGAAGACTCTGGAAAACATTGTGAGAAAAAGAGAAATCGCTCTTAACAAGCACTTCCTTTGTTTCCAACAATGTTTCCTGCTCTATCAGAAGATTATTTTTCAATTTCATGATATTTTGAAATGTCGTCTGCAAACTCTTTCAATTTGGGGGGGGGGGAAATAGTAAACAAGAGTGACCAGGGTCACATTGATTTTCCATGATCGCATATATATATACTGTTTTTATATAAACCGTCATCTAATATTCCCGTCGGGTGGTAAAATCAATTGTTTGTATTGCCTGGCTTGTCAAAAGCCTTAGAGGTGCTTGTCCACAGAATGATGAGACAATTTGCAAGTCAAAATAGAATGGTGTCCAAACTATATAGTTTTTGTGTTGTATGATATACAATAAAAAGTAATTGTTGAAAGCATGGTTAATTCAGGAAGTATGTACAGTTTATATGTGGTAGGTCTCAAAACCATTGAAACGCAACTTTTTGTTTGTCAAAAATTATTTTTAATGTCATGTGGAAAAGAAATATACCAAAGCATAGTTTTTAAATATTAAGTAAAAAGATGCATAAATATTCAGGCAGTTTTATGCCAAGAATCACACCTGAATTGGTACTGAAAACTAAAACAAAACCATAGCTGTTTCAAATTTTGATTTGGTAACAGATTTTTCCAAAATCAAAAGTTGAACCAGCTCTTACATTTTTTTCCCATTCAATTTGAAAATGACAGTAGGCTACAGTAGGTTACATTAACTGTTAAGATATCACATGCAATAAGCCTGATGTTTCCCTTTGAATCAAGTGAAGGTAGTTACAGGTATACATGACACATCCCAGTAATAGCTCTATTAATAACTGATCAAACGAGGAACACACCTATGATTCTCTATTTAATGCCCCAGTTAATAGGACTGCTGCTGGCTTATCAGTGTCTGCTTGCTGGTGTAAACATTCCCAAGTCCATGTATATGTGGGTGAAAGTAAAACAATGTGCATGTTTTGTTTGTTTGTTTACATTATATCAACGGTATAAGTCATTTGTGAAGCCTGGCTCATAACAAGGGTTCAACGCAAGACTATAGCAAGTGCTTCATAAACATGAAGGACTTGCTATAGTATTGCACTGAACCTTTAATAATTAAGGTAGAATACCAATGATCCACCATTTTGAAACTCATTCTTTCATTGGAATACTTTGTTTGTTCTCAGTATACATCCGTCAAGTCCAGAACTCATCATCGTAAAGGGAATAGTTCCAGCCCAGAAAATGCACACCTTGAACTACACACTACAGAAGTAATTTGATGAAGGTAGGAAATTCAAAATGGCGCATTGCGGGTATTCTACCTTAATGGAGGATCCAAACTTAACCACCGACATGGAACGGTCATTTGTTTGTATGATGTTCAATGCCATATCAGCAGTATTTCAGTTATTGTACAGCTTTCCTGGATTTTACCAGTTCCAAGCAGGGATCTGCAGAAGTCAAACTAATTGAACTCGAATAATGAGATATTTTTATTATATGGCTATCATTCTCTTGTTACGCCAAAACTTTCGAAAGATTAATTTAATAGGGGACTTTTCGGACAAGATTTTTCTCGTATCTACGTTTGACATAGATATTTCCATTATATGATGAATTATCAAACAATCGTGACAGTTGTAAATATGATAACAATTGTTGGCCTTTAATCCTAATTTAGCATCAAAATGCTCTATATCTGTGGGCGAAATCGGTCACTGTATTGGGTCAATCCTTTAAATTGTTTTTGACAAATAACCTTGAAAACCTACATCCCAAAATTTGGTTATCTTATCTACTAGGTCCTCCCAAGGTCTGTTAACCCATTACCAAACAATAACGACATTTGACCAATTTGTTGCAGATGACTCTGGAAAACATTGTTGGAATAGGAGAAATTGCTTGTAACTAGCAATTCCTCCTTTTCCCATGTTTTCTGTCCTATCAGATGATGGTTTTCAAATTTCATCACATTTGAAAATGTCCTTTTCCCATGTTTTCTGTCCTATCAGACGATTGTTATCCAATTTCATCATATATTGAAATCTCGTCTGCAAACTCTTTTAATTTTTGACAGGTTTAAATTTGGCGTTTAGTAAAGGGTTAAGGGCTGTGGGGCTAAAGCAACCGAATTTCAAGATAGGCTCTCCCCCTGCCCCTTAACTGATCCTGCCGCACTTTTTATTTGTCAACAGCACTTCCAGTTTGTCAAAAAGCGTGTCTACTTTCTTCTGATGTTAAGATCATTTGATTCAGTTTTGATACCGGTTTGGCTTAATATAAAAAAACACCCAAAATCACCACCATATTTGGATGCATATTCACAAAGAAGTCAACAGGGGAAGGGGTGCCCATTAACATCAGAGGTCATTTGTTTTTGTTATTCCTATTTGTTTGTATGGTGTTTAACGCCATATCAACACTTTTTTTAGTTATGCAACTGCTTTCCTGGATCAACCAGTAATAGACTAGGGCTCTGAATTGACTTGCAAGAGGTCACTCAAACATAACCAGGTGTTGGTGGGGCTCTAACCCGGGACCCCCGTGTTTTAATTCCATCACCTTTACCACTGGACCGCGCCCGACCCCGTCAAACAATGAGCAGTCACAAGTTTTCTTCAATATAAGGTAAAACAAAACTAATGATGACAAAATTTCCCTTGAGATATGTAATCTTGTGATCTGGGAGTTATTAGAAGGAAAGTGTAGAGATTTAGTTTTGTGGTGAAATTAATAAATTTAAGAACAATATGTTCTCAATCTCACATTAAAAGGATTTACTATCCATATTCAAACTTAATTTGGAATGTTAATATTTAGTGAACTATAACGCTAAAAAGAAATTTAGCCTTACAATTATTGTCATCTGCTGTTTATCTAAATTTTGGCAAGGCACACACTTTTTTATATATATATATATTCATGTATTCAAATTGACAAGTTCTTGAATTAATTCTATCCATGTCAATAGTGTACATTTAATGGGTTTTCATGGCTTCTGCTTTAAACTAATTGGAGCACACAATGGGCCAATACTTGAAAATGA
Organism: Cerastoderma edule; assembly: GCA_947846245.1. Taxonomy (NCBI): domain Eukaryota; kingdom Metazoa; phylum Mollusca; class Bivalvia; order Cardiida; family Cardiidae; genus Cerastoderma; species Cerastoderma edule. The sequence goes on from OX401420.1 coordinate 16,492,270, forward strand.
CCTATATTTCTTTTATACTGTACTTTAACTCATTACCAAACAATAACATTTAATCACTTGGTTAAAGACAACTCTGGAAAACATTGCGTAAAAAGGAGAAATTGCAATGCTTTCTGCCCTATCAGATGATTATTTTGAAATGTCGTCTGCAAACTTTCAATTTAGGACATCCGAAAATTTGGCTTTTGGTAAAGGTTAAAGGGGCTTGTTATAAAATCCAAAAGTGATGCAACCATTTTGAGAATTCATTATTCTTCCAAGACCTGCTTTTAATTGTTTATCAATACAACATCAACAATACACAAACTGAATTGTTTCAGCAATATTTGAGTTTGAATTTCAAATTTTCTCATTTGTAATCAAGCTCCTTTTATCAGGGAATTTTATTTACCCATGCGAAAGAGCCTTATTCATTTACTCTTTGCTATAAGAATGCATCACTTCGGGAAAAATAGAAGTTTTCAGGGGTCTATACAAAGAAAGAAACCACTGCAAGGAAAAAAATCAGTGACAAAAGGAGAGATTTCTCATTAGACCAACAAGCAATATTTCCTGTCACAAATGCTTTGATGTTTTTTGTCTCCGAAGCTATTGAATGATAAGCGCCTTAAATCGTATGGTGTTTAATGCCATATCAACAAATGTTCAGTTATGTTACGGCTTTCCTGGACCTTCCAGTAATAGGATGGGGGTCTGCAGTGAATTGCCAAAGGTGTCAGTGGGGCTCAAACTGGGACCTCCAGAATTTTGAGTCTGCTACATTAACCACTGGGCCATGCAGGACCCCCTAATATGTGCCTTAAAATAATATGAAATAGAGCATCTAATCGCAGAGCAACTTACCCATTAAAACCGCACCGAGTGTTTCAAAAACAGCACCAAGAATGCACGCCTGTTTCAATGTAAGCACCTTTGCGCCCACCGACGAACCAAACGAATTTGCAATGTCGTTTGCCCCAATACCAAAGGCGAGGACAAATGCAACCAAAAACCCGCACACTACGATCCAAGTCCATGCGTCATTCGCCAACATCCAATAGTCCGCCTCAAACATGGAAGCCATCCTGCAACAAGAAAGGGAAATGATATCGTTCATTAGTATACAAATAAAAGAAATGGCCATTTGTGAAGACAACCCAATTCTTGAATTTCAAGAACATGTTCATGATCATACAACCTTGCAATAAGACTTTTTCTACACTTTAACAAGGACATATAAAATGAATCTACCCAATTGCAAGGGTGGCAAAATTCAATTTTTGAATGATGTACAGTGATGCCTCGTTCATCCGAACACGTTCGCTTCCAACAAAAATTCCGGTATACCGAATCATCCGGACTAATGAAGCAGAGCCTGTTCTTATACACCTTAAGACATAAACAGTCTGTATGCACATGTACATACTTGTAACCCTTAAGCAAACGCTTAAGTCGACCGTCCCTAATTGAAAGAGTTTGCAGACGACATTTCAAAACGTGATGAAATTCAAAAATAATCTTCTGATATGGCAGAAAACATTGTGGGAAAAGGAGAAATTGCTCGTCACGAGCAATTTCTCCTTTACCCACAATGTTTTCAAAAGTTGTCTGCAACAAACTGGTCAAATAATTCCGTTCCCTTACAATTTCGTTCGGATTGCGAGACATCCAGATTATCGGGGTCCGGATAAACGAGGCTTCACTGTATACATTCACTTGTCAATGAAGGCCCTTGGACAAGCTTGGTAATTGATTTTTTCTTCAAAATCATGCGATTTTCCGTAGCATTCATTCATATTAGCTTTTAAGGTTTTTTGTTCAGATATTTGGGTGATATGAATATCCAAATTATCAGATCAAGGTTCTTTGACCAATTTAAGGAAAAAAGGCCACAATATCTGAAGATTTCTGGCTTTTAAAGCTTTACAACTGGTTCAAGCTTGGGGGAAACATTAATTTACCAACCTATAAATCCAGTCTTATGGAATCTTCCTAGACCCTTGACTGATTGAACTCCCTGAGGTCAGACAGAGACCCTCTTTGGTCTGACAGGTTTTTACATAGACAAAGAAGAAAGTGTTCAGTTCGGTCCTACTTGCGCTCTCAGATTATTAGGAAGTCTGTATACCAGTTGGGAGAGAGTTAATATGGGGTCAGGGTGCCTACTTGAAAAGGTCTTAAAACAAAGCCAAACTAGTTTTAAGACATTCAACTCTTTATACAGACTCTAGTCTACGTTTATTCAAGACAGTCATTCATGATTGTCCTTATTAATTAAAAATTTCTTTATGAAGCCAGTCTGCAGCTGACAGCTAATTGCTATCTGCTAATGTCAGACAACAGGGAATTATCCTGACTTAGTTTTTCTTCCAATAATTTGTCTAAATTTTGTTCCCCATCTCGACGAAACCTTGCTTTGTAGGGCTTTTTCTCGTTTTATTACAAGGGCCAATAAAAAGGCACCTTCCGAATTGGTAATTTCCTAAAAATCGTGCAGTTTCTCTGTTAATGCTTTTGGACAAACTAGGCAATAGTGACAATAGATTTTGCCAACCCTGCTATTCTTCAACAGAAGACTGAATAGAGAAAACGTTTATTAACCCTAATATTGCTGGAACCAACATCATCCTTATGCAAACAGACCAGCCTGTGATCTAACCTGTTTGCTACTCTAAGTATCTTTCCTCAACAAAATTAAGCAGGTAGATCTATTAAAGGTTTTGTAAAGCAGACGACACAGAAATCTATTTTTTTCTTAGAGAATTACCCCACATTCTAAGAGTTAAGAATCCAATACCTACATGTAAGCTTGAGTTATCGTCCCACGCTGCACAACCTCCTGAAGCTGTCTATTGTTTTCTATTGATTTTCCCCAAATTTAACCGATTCTGTCAGACACAGCTACCAAGACATACATGTATGACATACGGTGACGCTGGCATTGACCGATAACTCAATGTAAATGATTTATACTGTCTTAATTGACAAACTTACTTGGGCGACACGCAAGATGACAGCTCTTCCTTTCTTTTTCCTTGCTTCAACTACCGTTATTCACTTCTTTCAACTTTCTATCTCTTTTCCCAAATCGAACCCTCAGCCTGCAACCTTTTTCTTCTAACTTTCTTTGCTTTAACAATACCAGCAAAAGACCTCAAAGCTTTCTCAACTTTTCTTGGCCTCACACGTCGACAGAATAACTTTCTCTTGGCTTGACACTTGTAAGTCACAGGTGACACCTCGATAGATACTTCTTCTGATTGGCTCACACTGTTATCTCAACAGATTTAGGGCTCTGCTTCGAATCTCACGCTCCGATCCTATAATTAGAATTATCAGCTCATGGTTTAACAGTGATTTTGTTCCTAATATGTTTGGCACCTTTAAACAGGCTCACTCCAAATCATACCAACTGTGTTCCTTATGACCACCTATCATACTTGGGTTATCTGAGCGGACAAAAGTCATTTGAAGCGGTCAGATTGGCCGGCGACATGCTTTTAATGACAAACCTGTCGACCAATTCCAAAAATGTTTTTTTAAAAGAGTCCCTGTTTTATCATATTGGCCACGTCACGGGAAAAGGGGCACTCGGACATAGCAAACAGTGTAGCCCCAGACCAGCCGCCACGTCACTGAAATGAATTGCATGGAGGCCATTCCTTATTGATTTTGGGAAGATGTTATATAATTGAAATTGTTAAATTGGGAAACCCTAAAAGCTGATTAGACTAATTTTTTGGGATAATTGCATAATTCTATAGGAAATTTGGGAAGGCCCTTATAATAGGCCACTGTTCTATAACCCAGAAAGGCCATGATACCAATTTTCTAGATAATATGGTGCAAGGCTTTTTCATGTTATTTGGACATTTCTAAAAAGCCAGGCAGTTTTCCCAAAAATTGTAATTTTAAGTAACACTACCTTTTTGGTTCAAATGGTCCAAATTAATGATTGCAGCCATCAAATAACCCAAATTTACAATTTACCAATTCAAAGAAAAAGGGCCATGATGAATATTGGTCTTTTACATGCATGCAAACTTACAGAGAATGCCAATTTTAGGGCTCTCAATACATTTTTGAGGCTCTCAATAAGATCTGCATGTCAATAACAAATTCAACGACAGGGTTTTCAATAGTATTTGTAGTAGGAGGGTGATCTGCAAAAGTAGGTGGGGTATGGGGGATCCCACACAGTAGATTTATCATAAAACTGGGCAAAGAAGCCATGGAAATCCCCCAACTTGTAAATACAAATTCAAAATCAAATTTTGTAAAAGTGGCTTGGTGAATGCCTTTGAAATTTTAATTTGTTCTTTAACCAAAGCTTATATACAAGTTTTTCATCAGGGGGAGGACTACCTTAATGCTTAGGCTCTGAAAACCATTTCAGAAGATAACTCGCTACCTGTAGGGGAAGTACCTGCAAATCTTTATTGTCAGTAAGTGATAATAATGAAAGTTGCATCTATTTATATTTACACACAGACACACATATCTAATCTCCGAGAGAATGCTAAAGAGATAGAGCCAAAGGCATGCCACCAGTAAAATCATGTTTGAAGGCAATATTGCTCGCTAAATGTAAAAAATCTCTACCAAAACAATTTCTTTTTGGTAGCTAAGACTTAATGCAATGTCAATTATAATAAACCCCAATACAGGGCTTTTTTATTATTTTATTACAAGGGCCCATAAAACGATCGAAATAGAAAATTTCTTTAAAGCCATGCAGTTCTCCCAAAATTCAAAGTCTCATCAGCTTTTTTTATTTCCCAATTCAGGAATTTCAATCGATACAATGTCCCAAAATCAACATGCCTAGAGGCTTTGTTCCGAATTAAAGGGAGATATGCCCTGCCATATATAAACAAACAAATTCAGGGCTTTTTTATGTTCTGTAACAGAGGCCTATACAAAGCTCCTTCCCAATTTTAAGAAACTTCTTTAAAAAGAGTTCTCCAAAAAATCCAAAGTTAGTGACCAGCTTTGTCGATGCCAAAATTAACCGCCATGGGCCTCTTCCCATTTCAAAGAATTCCTGGGTTTAGAAAAGGGGAAATATTTGTGTTTTTACTCACAGAGGTTTCAATAAAAGCCGTAAAGGGGGAGGGGAATTTACACCACTCCCCCTTCCCGGCTACTTTGACCAGGGGCCCGTTTTACTAAACAACTTACGGAAAATATTTGCGTAAGTCATAATTGATAAACATGGATAGTATCTTCAATGAATGTACAATGTTGCAATGTGGCACTTCATTGGAAGCGTCTCGGAGAGACGATTCCAATGATGTGTCACTTTGCAATATTGCTTCGTCCAATATTGAAATAAGAGGAATTGTTGTTTTAGACTTACGCAAATCTTAAGCGTAAACTGTTTAGTAAAACGGGCCCCAGAAACCCAGACTACTTTGCTCAGTTTTATGAAAAATCTACTCATGAGGTCCACAAAAACCCGCCTACTTTTGCAAATCACCCTCCTACTTCAAAAAGATCGATATAAATGAAATTTCTGCTCAAAGTATTTTACAACGTGCAAGTCAAATCATTTATTTCAACCATCTCATTGAGACAATTGACAAGACTTAGTTCTTTCAAGGTAACCTACAGAACAATTCAGAAAGATGTCAAAGATTAACTCACATTTAAACTTGGTTGCACTCCGACATTCAATCAGGGTTTTAATCTCAAAGCTTTTACTCTAATTTCTATTTCACTTTCTACTTCACAGGAGATCCTCAAAATTAATTCTATATCAGGGTTAGTCTTAATGAGTATCAAAAATATTCAATGTATTCTACAACTGAAATGTTTAACCCTTTCCCAAATAATAACGACATTTGACAACTTTGTTGCAGACGACTTTAGAAAGCATTGTAGGAAAAGGAGAAATTGCTCGTAATTTCCTTTTCCCACAAGGCTTTCTGCTCTTTCTGAAGAATATTGTTCAATTTCAACACATTTTGAAATGTCGGCTGCAAACTCTTTAAATTTGGGACAGTCTAAAATTTGTTGTTTGGAAAAGGGTTAAGTTCATTGCACCCTCAGTCACCTTCACAGCTTGACGTAAACATACTGTCTATTACGTCATGAAGACTACCTGCTGAGCTAAATATTGGAAGAGTGTCAAGAATATATAGAAACCTGGTTCATTTCAAATTAAAAAAAAAGCAAAGGATGTAGATTTTTTAGGTTGGTTGGTTGGTTGGCGGCGTGATGACATTTTCAACAGTTTTCGGATAATATTGCTGCAGTATGCTAAGCTTAAGAGTGCCAGTATTCTGCCGAGGCCACAAATTTGAGATATTATAGCGTTAGAATTGAGAATGCCTTCTACTGAACTGTCCTGATGTGAATTATGTCACAGGCGAATTGAATTGAGTACAAATCTCAAGGGGTGAATCTTGCGGTAATATAAATATAATGGGTTGTGAATCCTACATTCAGTTAATATGCAAGCGCATTCAATCTAAACCAATTGTCATTAATATAATTCAGGGTTGTCATCAATTTTTAGAGTAAGAGGCCAACTTTCGATTTGAAGAGGCCAAAGAAGTAAACACCAAACAAAAATTAGGCGTTACTTATGACTATACGGATAGATCTAATACCTATCACAGTGATAATTTTTGGCCCTAAAAATCTCATAAAATTTACCAAAAACTCATTGCTTTCATTCGTTTTAATAATTTTTCTATAGAAAGACCCATTGATTTTTTAAGTTTTGTTAAAAAAACTCATTGATTTAATTTAGAAAAAAATCACTGCCTTTCATATTTTTTGTTATTTGAGCCGACCAAAAAGTCATTTGAAGCAATCAACTTGGTCACCGTCGTGAAGGGAAGTATCAACCCATTCCATACAGTAGTTCATGAGATACAACCTTGCATGTAAAAACTAGACCAAGATTTACTAAAGTAAACTAGCACAAAAAGCCGCAAAATTTGCTTAAGATTTATGATTAAAGGTTTGAAACTTGGTCAGGGACCTTAAATTATGACCCTGAACACATGGGTGAAGTATCAACTCATTCACTATATATAGTAGTTCATGAGATACAAACTTGAACGTAAAAACTTAACCAAGATTTTCTAAGTACAAAAACCGCAAAATTTGCTTAGATTTAAAACTAGGTTTGAAACTTGCATGTAAACCTAGCAAAATTTGCTTAAATTTATAATTAGAAATATAAAACTTGGCCAGGGACCTTAAAGTATGACCCTGAACACATGTGTGAAGTATCAACCCATTCCATACAGTAGTTGATGAGATACAAACTTGCATGTAAGTTGTTACAACTTAACCAAGGTGTGACGCCGACAGCGACACTGACGCCCAGGTGAGTAGTATAGCTCTCCTTTTTGTGGAATAGTCAAGCTAAAAATGAAAATGTTAGTTCAAATGAAAGCATGTTCCTGATTAAAAGAATGAAACATGATTCCCTTTGGACAATAAGACAATGTAAACAAATGATTTTTTGTGTTAATTTTGTTTTGCGAGAGTAG
>OX401420.1:16500256-16613382 GCA_947846245.1 Cerastoderma edule
AAGTCAACCCCATCTATTTCATGTTACCACACTCAGCCTTGTATGTGACAGAAGACGTTAGAACTTTAGAAACCATCGTGACAAAATGTACGCTGTAAACGTATGTGTACTGCTCGTCTTCTCATCATTGTTCAGTCAAAAATAGATAAAGTTTCACTTAAAGAAAGAACAATGCCACTTCGTTATGGGTTTATTAGAGAGGAATTTATATGTAAAATCCAAAATACAAAAACATGGTAGAGAGAAAAAAATGGACACATGTGAAATGATGTTAAATGAATATAAGAACTCATGTAAGAGAAGATTTTCTAAAGACTAAAACATTATATATATATATATATATATATAATGTTTTAGTCTTTAGAAAATCTTCTCTTACATGAGTTCTTATATTCATTTAACATCATTTCACATGTGTCCATTTTTTTCTCTCTACCATGTTTTTGTATTTTGGATTTTACATATAAATTCCTCTCTAATAAACCCATAACGATGACATATATATATATATATATATATATATACACTAGCATGCCAAGAACTCTATCTGCCTTTCCATGGCATACATTTGAATTGAATATAGAATTGTGATAGTTAGCGGCATATGTGCTTATTGTTTTAATACAATAATGTTATAAAATGGTTTTAATGAATTGAAAATTAAAAAAAATAATCAACAATAAATTAATATGCCTTTAAATTCCAATGACATGGCAAAGTTTAGATTGAGCGCAATTGAGGAGTGTTTGTCCGAATGTGTGATCAGTTTGCGCAATGGCGATAGACGACCGCCGACTGAACGACGGCTCTTGCTCGATGATTGGATGATCACACCCATGTGACACCTTCTCAAACAATCTGGTTGGTTTGGATCAAACAACATGGGTGGCAGCATGACACGAGCATTTAATGACGTTAGAAATACATTTGGCGTATAATTACCTTGCATTAAATGCAATTGACAGTTGTTTGTGCTATGAAGAGGATATAGGAGGTTCAAATTGTCGGGTTATATTTTCGGAAATCTTCTGACTTTCCATTACCTTTAAGGTAAGTTGTGACGTTATCACGTTATGATGTAACTAACGCTTTGGGTGGAAACAACTTAAGCATGCTATTTCCAACTTATGTTAACCCTCTCCCAAACAATAACGACTTTGTTGCAGACGACTTTAGAAAACATTGTGGGAAAAGGAGAAATCGCTCGTGACGAGCAATTTCTCCTTTTCCCACAAGGTTTCCTGCTCTTTCTGAAGAATATTGTTAAATTTCATTAGATTTTGAAATATCGTCTGCAAACTCATTCAATTTGGGACAGTCGAAAATTTGTTGTTTGGGAAAGGGTTAAATCATGAAGCTGTCTTGTAAACAATACGTTACAGTGGTGATCTGCTCATCTGAGCCGCGAGAAACTGTTTGAGTACTGTTTGGTGGTGGGAATCACGTGGTCAGGTTTGAAAGCAAGTAATAAGACAGATGTACCTGTTTGAAAACCCAAAGAGGGGGATAACCCTTTCACAAACAATAACGACATTCGACCACTTTGTTGCAGACGACTTGAGAAAACATTGTGGGTAAAGGAGAAATTGCTCGTAATAAACATTTTTTTCTTTTCCCAAAATGCTTTTTGCCCTATCAGAAGATTATTTTCCAATTTCATCACATTTTGAAATGTCGTCTGCAAACTCTTTCAATTTGGGACCGTCCAAAATTTGTTGTTTGGGAAAGGGTTAAGCGACCATCTTTTCCACGAATCTGACCACGTCGGATAATGGACCGATGAAAAAACACGTAGAAAGCCTGTTCTATCCGGAGACAATGTATAGAAATAGATTCAGAATAAAAAAAACGTTATATACAAGGCTTATGAGTTGTCGCTTAAAAGGGGATTGGCTGTATTTAAAATATGGGAATATTTGACTGGTAAAGAGCATCAGCCAACATAAAGAAATCAAATGAAATGATAAACTTTCTTTGTACAATTGGATTAAAAATATTTGTAACAGAATGACGGATTTCTCGCTAGAAGCAATATATCATTCAATCAAAGTGTTGCATATTCGTCAACATAAGATGAGACAGCCTGAGTTCGCTTCCAATACCTTTTCTTCAGTGCGTATGATAGATATTTTATTATGGTACAAAGGCCTCAGGCCCACAAGTACAGGCATATATCATTTCAAATTACATAAAACAAGTCAATAGCAAGGAATTATAACATACTTCTTCTTGTTGTTGTTTGCTAAGAAAGTGTTAACTATACTGTTTTTTAATCCTTGCGAGAGGAAAGTGCAAGTCTTCGATTTTGTCATCTGATTACCATTATTCAACATGCATATGTATAGATGCACACTTAGTTCGCTTCCATTACCTTTTCTACAGTGCGTATCATATAACGGTACAGCTGTTGAGCAATTCAAAGATATTGTTATTCAACCCAAAGCATCCCTCGCATCTGTGAACAAGCACCTTTAAAATGCGTGCATATTCAGCAGTTAAGATGAGCGAAAGAAGAAAAACCCTTTAGACGAACAACTTCATCTCCGTTTTTCTTTTCACACAACGTTCTCAAACGGCCATGCCTACAGCCTTGGGAACTGGAAACCTTTTCTATATTTGGAAAGAGAAAATGTGAAAACGTTAGCGCTATTGATAAAACTGGGCGGTGACTCATCACCGAGAAAAACCCATTACTCTTTTTACCTCCATAGTATCTGACTTGCAGATGAAGATTTCAGGAAACCATTGTGACAAAAGGAGAAACTGCTCGTGACGAGCAATTTCTCCTTTCGTCACAAAGGATTCCACCTAGTTATCACAGAGGCAAAAGCGTTCATCACGTTTTATCTTTATCGAATCGTTTGTTGTTCTTCCTGAATTCGGGTCGGTCCAATATTTCCAAATAGGAACGAAATAGGGCTTAACCGCAACTCCGGCGGTTTTTCCGATATCGGAGTATCGGCTTAAATATTGGTAATGCGTTTGCATGGTGGTATGGCATTGGAGGGAAGAATATTAAACAGGCGGGGGGATCGTTCCGAAGGCATGTGTCGGTATTTTCCCTTTTAAGGCATCGATTCCTTGTGACTAGTGAATGGAAACGTTCCTTTACAAACAGAAGGCCACAGGTTGACTAGTTTTATCGCAGGATATCTTGTTATTGGCACCAGTGAAACTGTTCTTAACGATTTGAGGTTTTGAAATCACAACCGCCAGTTGGTTAGATACGATGTGTGTTATATGTGATAGATGTTTAGAATATGATGACTGTACCCCGGCAATGTAGCTAGAGAAGGATTGGTTAAGACAGGTTGCGGGTTCGAGTTTGTGCCATAGGAAATAAGAAATCGACGGATGCGGTTGGAGGTCTATTGGTATGTGTCCTTATCATTTGATTCGGTCGCGGCTTTCGTATAGAGAACAAGAGAGCGGTGCGGGTACAAGAGTATCATTAGCGAAATATGGACGGAAAGTGAGTTGAGGTACAGATAGAGAGAGAGAGAGAGAGGGGGAGAGAGAGGGGGGGAGAAAGGGAGGGAGAGAGAGAGAGAGAGAGAGAGAGAGAGAGAGAGAGAGAGAGAGAGAGAGAGAGAGAGAGAGAGAGAGAGAGAGAGAGAGAGAGACGTGCATAGAGGAAAAGAGGAAGGGGGTATAGACAGACGTACATAGATAAAAGAGGAAGGGGGTAGAGACAGACGTACAGAGATATATAGATATATGAGAACAGAGAGAGAAAGACAGAGACAAAGCTAGACCGAGAGAGAGAAAGAGAGAAAAAACCCAGACACGAGAGGTATGAAGAGGGAGAGGGAGAGAGAGAGAGAGAGAGAGAGGGACACACACATGTAGGGATAACTAGAGTGAGAGGGATAGCTAGGCAGATGGACCTAGAGAGACAGCTAGTCAGAGATCTTATTTGAAGAAATAAGTTGAGCGTACGTTTTGTCTAGAAGGCCCGTTGTTGATTGACGTGTCTTCATGATTTTTTCATGACTCTCTGATTGTCAAACTCCCTTGGTGTCCCACCTGTTTGGATCGATAGTTGTCATGCTGAATGAGCGGTACCAAAACAAAACACCGCATACGTTTGTTTGTTGATTTAATTTGGGGTTTACATCGCTTCAACATTTGCTCAAAACCATCGCGATGTCAGAGTCATCCATATTTGGGGAATACAACTGTGTATTGTTAACTGATTAAAAATGTCAACTGGGACGGGTAAAACCACCAGTAATTCAGTCTGGAACTTACCTCTCATGTCTATTCATGTCTAGAGCTTCCGAGATTTGTAACTTTAAAAGCCGATATTAAATGAATAGGTCTAAAGTTGTTAAATCTAGCTGCTGTGAAACGAAACGCAGTAATGAGTTAATCGTATTGCAAACTACCAAATGCGCTAATATGTCAAATGATGGGTCGGCAAACGTATCAAAATATGGAAATTGCACCCGTATGCCATACTGTTTCATGTTGAAAGATGTTTGATCAGTTTGACGGGTGCGAAGAAATGAAACAAAACACGAATTTTAGGACAAACACAATACTATTGACTCCATAAACACGAATATTCGAACAGTAAACCCCTATTCGAATATTCGGACCTTACACTAAATATTCGAATATTCGGACCTTACACTAAATATTCGAATATTCGGACCTTACACTAAATATTCGAATATTCGGACCTTACACTAAATATTCGATTATTCGGACCTTACACTAAATATTCGAATATTCCATTATTTGTGCCAATCCTAAGTTCAAACACAGCTATCGGGTAACCTGATTCCCGAACAGGATGATGTATAACACTCAAAATGACACAGTTTCCATTTCCCGGTGATTTATCGCTGTACAAACGAATTATAGAGTTGGCATCTGCGATATACATGATAGCGGGTCCCTCCAGAGGTTAACGGAAGTTCCATCATATCCATTTTAGCAATGATGTATGGGGTACTATCATATCGGTATGTGATAGCACGACGAAACCCTTCGTGAGTTTAAAGGCTCATAAAAGGAGATTGATGCTATATCAAACTATACTGTTTGGTAAATTGTTGGTCAGATTCAAATAGTTGTCACCAAAAAACACCATCAGCACAACTTAAACAATAAAGTTTACCAGAAATAACACAGATTGGCCAATTAAATAATTTAGATTGTGTGATTCTTCAACTCTGACGTTGACAGTTGATACACACACTTTAGAACCAACCAATCAGAATTCGTTATTTTGAATGAGTAAACAAAAGGTTGTTGATAAAAAAGATAAAATTGGAGACAACTATATTTCAAGCACAAAACAACTTTTGTTTATGAAGTCTATTTAAAAGGGTCTCAATGCATTCGTAATTTATTTATCATGTCTTTTATGAACATAATAAAAGAAATTGACGGAAGTTCCATCACATTCATTTTAGCTATGATGTATGGGGTACTATCATGTCGGTAACCGGAAGCACGGCGAACCCTTTGTGAGTTCAAAAGGAACGAGTCATACAGTTCATACTTGTGTTATATATGTATATGAACTTAACGGAAGTTTTATCACAGCCTATTTAACGATGATGTATGGGGTAATTCGATGATAGCATGTTGTAGTACGACAAACAATTCGTGAGTTCAAAACGGACAAGTCAGAGTTTAGAGTATACTTGTGTTATATATATGGCCATGAAAAAGGGTTCACTTCAGAACTTAACGGAAGTTTTATCACATCCTATTTAACGATGATGTATGGGGTAATTCGATGATAGCATGTTGTAGTACGACAAACAATTCGCGAGTTCAAAACGGACAAGTCAGAGTTAAGAGTATACTTGTGTTATATATATGGCCATGAAAAAGGGTTCACTTCAGAACTTAACGGAAGTTTTATCACATCCTATCTAACGATGCTGTATGGGGTAATTCGATGATAGCATGTTGTAGTACGACAAACAATTCGTGAGTTCAAAACGGACAAGTCAGAGTTTAGAGTATACTTGTGTTATATATATGGCCATGAAAAAGGGTTCACTTCAGAACTTAACGGAAGTTTTATCACAGCCTATCTAACGATGATGTATGGGTAATTCCATGATAGCATGTTTTAGTACGACAAACAATTCGTGAGTTCAAAACGGACAAGTCAGAGTTTAGAGTATACTTGTGTTATATATATGGCCATGAAAAAGGGTTCACTTCAGAACTTAACGGAAGTTTTATCACACCCTATTCAACGATGATGTATGGGTAATTCCATGATAGCATGTTGTAGTACGACAAACAATTCGTGAGTTCAAAACGGACAAGTCAGAGTTTAGAGTATACTTGTGTTATATATATGGCCATGAAAAAGGGTTCGTTTCAGAACTTAACGGAAGTTTTATCACAGCCTATTTAACGATGATGTATGGGGTAATTCGATGATAGCATGTTGTTGTACGACAAACAATTCGTGAGTTCAAAACGGACAAGTCAGAGTTTAGAGTATACTTGTGTTATATATATGGCCATGAAAAAGGGTTCACTTCAGAACTTAACGGAAGTTTTATCACATTCTATTTAACGATGATGTATGGGGTAATTCGATGATAGCATGTTGTAGTACGACAAACAATTCGCGAGTTCAAAACGGACAAGTCAGAGTTAAGAGTATACTTGTGTTATATATATGGCCATGAAAAAGGGTTCACTTCAGAACTTAACGGAAGTTTTATCACATCCTATCTAACGATGCTGTATGGGGTAATTCGATGATAGCATGTTGTAGTACGACAAATAATTCGTGAGTTCAAAACGGACAAGTCAGAGTTTAGAGTATACTTGTGTAATATATATGGCCATGAAAAAGGGTTCACTTCAGAACTTAACGGAAGTTTTATCACAGCCTATCTAACGATGATGTATGGGTAATTCCATGATAGCATGTTTTAGTACAACAAACAATTCGTGAGTTCAAAACGGACAAGTCAGAGTTTAGAGTATACTTGTGTTATATATATGGCCATGAAAAAGGGTTCACTTCAGAACTTAACGGAAGTTTTATCACACCCTATTTAACGATGATGTATGGGTAATTCCATGATAGCATGTTGTAGTACGACAAACAATTCGTGAGTTCAAAACGGACAAGTAAGAGTTTAGAGTATACTTGTGTTATATATATGGCCATGAAAAAGGGTTCACTTCAGAACTTAACGGAAGTTTTATCACAGCCTATTTAACGATGATGTATGGGGTAATTCGATGATAGCATGTTGTAGTACGACAAACAATTCGTGAGTTCAAAACGGACAAGTCAGAGTTTAGAGTATACTTGTGTTATATATTTGGCCTATATATATGGCCATGAAAAAGGGTTCACTTCAGAACTTAACGGAAGTTTTATCACACCCTATTTAACGATGATGTATGGGGTAATTCGATGATAGCATGTTGTAGTACGACAAACAATTCGTGAGTTCAAAACGGACAAGTCAGAGTTTAGAGTATACTTGTGTTATATATATGGCCATGAAAAAGGGTTCACTTCAGAACTTAACGGAAGTTTTATCACATCCTATTTCACGATGATATATTGGGTAATTCCATGATGGTATGTGAAAGCACGGCGAACCCTTTTTGAGTTCAAAACGAACGAATTACAGAGTTTAAACTTGTGTTATATTTGAATATGAATTTTGGAGCTTTTTAGAATTTAACGGAAGTTCCATAACATTTATTTTGGCAATGATGTATGGGGTTATTCCATGAAAGTATGTGTTAGTGTATGCATGGGATTTGTGTATTTGTCAATAGTGCGGCAATTTATATAATACACATTATTGTTATTTGGAAGGGAATTTTAACCGCATTGGCAAATCGACAAATGGGATGTTATTCGCATTGGTAGATCGACGAAGATTTTTCTTTTGCACTGGCAAATCGACGGTGGTTTTTGCGGACTGGCAAATCGACAAAGGGGATTTATTTCGCACTGGCAAACTTGGTGGAAAGGGATTTTTCCGAAGGGCCTTTTTCCTGGCACGTTATGTTACACAATGCATTCAAACAGCTTTCTTCTGGCATAAATACACCTCATGGATCTGAATTCTTTATGATCAAATACTGTATGCTGTCGTAAACTGCCTTCCCTGGTGTTGTTTACATAAAAGGATGTAGGCTCCTGGAATTTACCCCGGAATTCCCACAAGACTGGCCATAGATTCGTCACGTGATGAAGTAATTATCAACCAATCAGATAGAAGCAATTAGTGCGGGTAATTTATATATGTATGGCGATAGAACAGGGTGATAGTTGTAATGTTGTTATGTTTATCGATACATATATGTCCCATGGTAGTTCATGATAGAACGAACATTTTCCATTCGAACATACGAGGATATGTCAGTAGTTCAAATTGAATTTAGAAAAAGACGGTGTTAATGAATGAATGAAATATGATTGATATATTCTTGGAATAGCATGGGAACCGAGTGTGACCAAAGGAGAAATTGCTCCTCAATAGTTACGGTGCAGACCGGTTAATTACGAGAATTCCCAAGGTTATCCAACGAAAATATGAGTTTCCGAATTGTGGAGTATGGGCAATCTACCTTAAAACCACATAGAAAAGATGTGGAAAATGTCTAACGGGTATAACAGAAACAGAATTCAAAGACGAATACAACACGCGAGCATAGATGAACATGTATATGCAAAACGATCACAACCAGAGATTTTTTTTTATCATTGCGTCCCTTTAACCCTTAGAATGCTGGGTACTCTTTCGAAAAGTAAATTTTTGTGTCACCTGCTTTCCAAAACCTTAAATGTCCGCTTTATCTCGATGGGGAAAGTTACTCAGAGTAGCTAACAGGTTATATCAAAGGGCTGCCGCCAACTACTTAGCGGCTGGCCTGGATCTGACCTGTTTGTATAAGCATAAAGTCGGTTCCAGCACTATGATGGTTAATATCAAATAGAATAGTTGTCACAGAATGTCTGTATTACAGTAAAGGGACAAGTAGTAATTGGTAATTGACAGATTGTACAGTTACCGGTACAATGGGTTTGTGAAGTGTCTGTATCAATTATTCAAAGACTTTGTTCCAACGCGGGAGCGACCGTCATACATTTAATGCATCCTATGTGCTGCACAGTAATGGCCTACACTATCTGTAAATAAAGGACTTTGAAAGATTTTTAAAGGGTCATACAGTTCGCTCTCAGTTCCAAGCGTCAATGAAGGGGGTTTGTGATTTTGAAACTAAAGAATTTAAAAAGAAAATTTTAAATCTACATCGGCAGCTTGAGGCTTATCAAATTCTCTCTTAACAACTGCTTCCTAGATACCAAATGAGTAATTGCGTCAATCATTTTGATATCAAACTGGCGTTCCTGCGTTATTGTATCTATCGTCAACGTGGCCACGATTCCCAGTGGACACGTGACCAGGGTATTGTGCCTGTCACGTGGTTCGGGGGAGGTGTCCGCTAATGACATTTCGGCGTACCTTGCGTCCCTGGAGAACCAGCTCGTATTGTCGACTAACTGGATTACACTCGAAAGTGGAACCAGCGGGCTAATGGTTGCCCGGATGTTGCACTGTCTGACACAACCCTTTATGCTTTTTCTATTGTGTCTAAACTTTGTCTCGAATGGGTTGCGGCGAGTATCGAACGGGGGAATAACATCCAATACCGATATTACATTTAAACCAATTACCGTACAATAACGACATTTGAACGGTTTGTTGCACATGCCTCTTGAAAACCTGGTGGGAAAAAGAGAAATTGCTCTTTTCCCCAAGATGTTTTATACCCTATCAGCAGTTTTCAATTTCGTCACATTTCGGAATGCCTTCTGCAAACACTTTCAATTTTGGAACAATTTAGAATTTGGCGTTTGGTATAGGATAAAATGAAGAATAAAAAATATTAATGCTTTTGTGATATTGATTGGAAAACGTAGTGGGAAAAGGGGAAACTTCTCGTCCTTCTTATCCCTAAATGTTCATACGAGTACATGTGTCTATTATTGTCAGTCTAAAGTGCTTTCATACCTGAATAAATGAAGAAAATGGTTAAGTCTTCACCAGACGAGACAATTCAATTAATCCAAATTGGAAACATTTATCGGCGACAGTCGAGAAGGAAACGATATTTGGCTAACAGCGCCTTGCGCCTAATGAATAAAAAAATGCATGCGTATGCTATTGTTAAATGTTTATAACACAGAGAGGGATTTTTTGACGGAATAACTATACTAGCAACATATATACGTCAACAAACAACATTAAAAGTTGAATAAGTATTCGAATTATAGAGCCAATTCTATCTATCAGTCGTTCTGTAGATATGTCCGGGTATAATGTTGTTTTCGTTTATCATTATTTTGGGTTTGTCTTTCTGTTCTATGCTTCAATTGTCATTCAGCAATTCATTTATTCAAATGAATACAAATAAAAACAGTCTAGTTTGTATATTCAGGAAAAAAGGGGCGAAACAACGCAAATACCATAGTTAGAATATGCAATTCAAGTCTAACGTTGTCAATAGCATCCCTAGGCGTATTTCCGGTTCGACTATGTGCAAGCGTGTACATGTATATATATGTACAACGCATACTCAAGCTGATCCAATACTAAATTCAGTAACGATCGGATTTCTTCGGCAAATTCCGATAGTTCTCGCAGCTGTCATGTGACAATACCGAGGTGTGCCGATTGATACAACGAATGTCCCCCGTCAATCGTATCTACTCGGCAATCCCCGTAACAAGTCGGTAGATATACCTCGTAGGCAGTACATGAATACACCAGAAATCCTGGGGTAATTCGCCTTATTTCCGGCGGATAACTCAAAATGCACACAGGCACTAAATATGTATTTTAGATACACACAAATTGGCTATATATCACCATTGAATGTTGTTTTTACCCTTTTCATTAAAGATGATCATATCAACACATCTGTGTTTCATATTTTGTCAATCGGCTTTTCTCGGTAATCCCCGGCTTGTTCCGAGTAGATACGATTGCAAACGGACATGCCCTTCGTTGCTGACCTACTTTCAAAAATGGCTCCCCATTGCCTCCGAGGTTATTTTAAGAAATGGCCGAGGTGTTCCGATTGTGTCCCCCGTGTGTCGTGATTATCGAATTATCGCGCCGTCGTCATATGGCATCTGTATTTCGATCCATCTTGTTGATTCTTCCCCTTTTATGTGGGATTGGCAGTGTTTCAAATCTTTGCTCTTCCCTTCCAAATCATGCATTTGCAGGCGGGGTGATCACGTAACCAATGCTTACGAGAATTATCCGAATAAGATGGCCGCACCACAGGTACACTTGCTAAATTCAGCGGATTACTTTTGTTTTTTACTATTTCATAAACGCCCTGTTCCCATCATCAACTTTCCAGTTCGGATGGTATTTGATTACCCATGGTTTATAACGGCGTTACGTCTAACACTAGATAGAGAAACTGCAGCTGATGGATGATGTTTATAGTCATTTGAATCCCTCGACTTAAAAATCTCTGCAAGGTCTTGGAGCAAACGGCACGCCTAAAACGGAAACAACATTCTTGGCGGTTGCCGAAAATTGATCGTCGGAACATGGCGTATATTTGATTGTGACAAACATGCATGAGTACCTGATAATTCATGTGCGCCACTTTTTTCAATCCGTTTTATTTCGTTAACATTGATCACGTGACCACCCCGCCTGTATTTGGATTCAATTGATTGACATCTTCTTGGTTGTCATGAAATTCAATAATTTACAAACGGTCGTGTTGTTATATATTTATTCCTCAACGCTCAACCATACGTGTGTTTCTTTCTGTCATTGTCTCTTCCCTACATCATACAGCGTTTATTCAATCTTGACAAATTACTCTAGGTTGAATGCCTCTTTGCTACGAATCTTAGGCGAAAAACCACTGCAGCTATTATAAGGAAGGGTGTTTCACCTATGTTTCCGGTTAGCTAGTGAAATGAAAGTTTCCATCACTATTCACTTTCAACTAAATATTTTTACTGTATTTCAATCCTTTATTATAGCGTGTCGCTTGTACTTTTTGATATGTTTCCTCCTTTCATTATTCTTAACAATCAATGCATCTCTGCCTTTCTTCCCTTCTTTGTCCATGTCGGTAATGAACATTGCCACTCATCGCTTTACTTCAATCATTTGAATTAATGCTTAGTACTCCCTTTTTATATAACATGTGTACCTGGTACGATTACACGATATGTTCTATCCTATTCGGTTATGTTCGCTGGGTCTTTTAAGGATAGAAATATTGATAACTAGCCCCATATATATCTGAATGCCATTCGCTTCCGACCTATGAGAACGCACGCCGTTGGGGACATGAGACAGGACTATTTGTGTTGCCAATCAATATACCAATCTTGTTTTGACCGCAAATCAAATTGGTCTTCAGCGTACATGTTATGGTCGCCCCAATGTACATTCCATCAACCAGCATTAGATGACTATAGTCTTAGACATATTGGTATAAAGTGATTGAAACACAATATTAGATTAAGAATATAATGAATTCATATTAAGATTGAAAAAATCTTCAGAAAATAGACATCCCTATAACAAAGGGACAAGTGCAAAGGCCTGAATGAATGGGGTATAGATGGACTTACTCAGAAATTTGATTTGGGGAATGATAAATCTGAAGAATTTTCACATAAACAAACACTATTTTCACTGAATTTACTTCGAAGTTTCTGAAATCCCATGTTTTCGTTAAATAATGTAAAGTGAGCCTTGGCGTCTGACAACACTTCTTTTGGAAAGCCAGTTTATAAATAGACGCAGGAATTCTTTCTCGCGCACCTTGCTAGTTTCAATTGACAATAGCGGTTTAAAGTTTCAAATGACCCACGTGACAATAAATTACAAAATACCATCTCTAATACTAATTTTAGATCTTTATTGACGAAAAGAACACCGTTTAAACGGTGTGTGTTCGATATCTTTTCTAAACAGTTTTGAACGGTGTTGAAAAGCTATCAATAATCTCGCCATATGTTACTTTACAAATCCATGCTGTTATACCATCGGTAGAAGTCACTCTTTTATAAAAAGGAATATTCCATGTTCGTAAGATACTTTGATACTCAGTTATTATAAAGTTTAGAATCTTAACGCTGACCACGATCACACTTGGGTTGCTGACAGTACTAGGTCTAAAACGATATTTGACAATTAGTGGATCTATTAATGTTGTTGTTCACCAGCATTGACCGTCTGTTGCCCTCTGTACATGAATATATATGACGCGGTATATTCAATACACGACAGTCTTCCGAACACACTCGATAAACAATAGAGCCTTACGCATTTTATTTCAACCGGTAAGCTTGGTAGCATTTATCAAATAGTGCACGTGGACGAACCACGGTGCCGAACATTACGAGCAGCTCCGAGGATAGTTTTAGACACTCAGTAGAGCGTGTAATTCATGATAACCAGACAGGTCAACAGACGGTAAATGTTGGTGAACAATATCTACTGTTCAATGCTAAGGTAGGAGGAATTCGAAATCGCGATTTTATGATACGACCAATCGTTCAATGTGAAAACTTACTTAACATTGAAACGGAAAGTTTCTAACATATGTCGACGTGTATGTAAAACTAAAATGGCCAATTTAGAACAGCCTGCCTTAACCCTTTCCCAAACAACAAATTTTGGACTTTCCCAAGTTGAAAAGTTTTACAGACAATATTTCAAAATGTGATGAAATTGAAAAATATTCTTCAGATAGAGCAGAAAACCTTGTGGAAAATGGAAAAATTGCTCGTCACGAGCAATTTCTTCTTTTCCCACAATATTTTCTAAAGTTGTCTGCAAGAGAATAGTCAAATGTCGTTATTGTTTGGGAACGGATTAAGGGACTTCCATACACGGTTGTCATTGAGATATTTTCTCTTTTTAATGGCTTTTTATATTCCTACCGAATGGCTCTAAGACTCACGCCAGGCGCGCTTTAAATGTTACTTGATGACGCGTTAGTCCTCCGGACGGAAGCGGGAAACGTCTGCTCTATATCCCCCGTGTGATTAAATCGGTAATTCACTTCATATAACTATAGATAAACAGTATCTTACTTATGTAGCTATTTTGTAATGGATCAAATAAAGATAGAAACGGAATATTTACTTCAGTTTGACCAAGACATTTTTTAAAAGTTAAAGAAGTCGCCATCTTCCTTAACGAGATAAGATATTTCTTAAATACACATCGCGGATGTGCATCTGTTCGATTACAGCAAATTTCTGACGGAAAAGGCAATTTACAGCATCAAGGCTACTTGACTTAAGTTGAAATTTTACTTCTTATGAGGAGCATTTTAACTTAGATAACGTCAAGTTTTTTCCATATCTTTCGAAATGATCTTATATTCCCTACGTAATTTAACGTCATATTTACTTAAGTTTAAGCAAGAAAATTTTTGAAAATTAACGGCGATTTCAATGTTTTAGTTTAGACAACGACTTTGATTGTTTTTTATTTCATTAAAAAGTTTTACATTTGTCGTTTGCTTGTTATTTTTGAAATTGGCAAATGCTCACATTCAATACCATGCAGGGTAATTGATAGGATGCTACCAACTCCTCGGAAGAAATATTCGCACGAACACGACTGAGATACAAAAATGATACCAATTTTCTTGAAAAAATCGTATTTAATGAGAGAGAGATAATGAAGGGAAAGGGTTGACAAAGGCAAAGAAGTAAAGTTAACCCTTGTACTTCTGTAACCGACTTCATGCTTATTCAAACAAGTTACATCCAGGCCAGCCGCCAAGTAAATTGACGGTTGGCCTTTTATCTGATCTTTTTTTCTTCTATATTTCCATCGTCAAAATTTAGTAGACCTTTAAGAGTTATAAAAGCAGATGACACACAAATATATTCTAAAGAAATACCTAGCATTCCAATGGCTAAAGAAATTTCCTTTCGAGACAAGGTCTAAAGGCACTCGTCAGCAAGGGATGACATCGCGTTAATATGATACAATCCAGAAACTCCTAATCCCCGGATAATGTGATTGCTTGAGTGATCACCCGAGTTGTTGATTCTTCCGTTGCTATGGAGACGACGTCAATCGGGGACTCACGTTTTTTTTATGACCTTCACCTTCTCACACTTTCTCGAATCTGTCGTTTTGTTTTATTCCTTTGGTTTTATTTTTTGTACATTTTATTGACTTTAGCTTTTGATAACACTGCAATAGTTAGGTTTGGAGACACACCAAAGGGAGATGGTTGAACATGTTAAACCTAAAACTGTGTTTCAGAATACCCGAATAAGTCGAAAAATGGTCATATATTCCCTAAAGGTCACCTTAAAGACTGGTTCGATTTGGACATTTCCAAAATCAGTATGGGCCTGTGGATTGATATGCTTACATGTGCGAATATCCACGAGTATCACATGTTGCGACCGGCCTTCTTTTGTCATGTATAACATATGCAGTCAAATAACGATTGAAATATTTTTCATTCATAAGTCATCCATCCATTAACATGAACAAACAACTCAAATATTTATTTCCCTCAACAGAATACTTTTCTTGCTTTTGTACCATTTGTATATATTGTGTAATCAAAATGCAACTTAATTGTCATAAAAATACCAATGTATAATGTGATCATTACTATGTAAAATACATTGTATATTAAGTTATGGTAGAGCGTTGGCTTCGGGACACGAGAGTCTTGCGTTCGATTCTCGTTTGTTTTGGTGTCCACCTTGCGACCTTTGCTAGGCACACATAATGACATTGTAAGAGGAAAGCGAAATTGCGAGTATTGGTATAAGTTGTAAGGACATACTTCACAATCACTGTAAATCAAATGAGTTTAGAATGAACCTAAACTTTCTTTCCAGCAATGCTTCAAGCTCTGTCATTAATTGAGTAACTGGCACGATTTAGCCATAACCTCTTTTTCTTTCTCAGTTTCCTCAGAAGTTTCCGAGGAAAATCCCATAAATCTTCAAAATTAAGATTCCCCCCCCCTGGATTTGATAAATCACGAAATCGAAAAACCGCGTTAAACGTAATTAAATGTTTGATGTTCACATTCGTACCCATTAAAACACGTAATGGGTTTTCTGAAGACGCCATTTCTCGAACTTATGTGACATAAAGGGCTGTCTCTAAAGTACTTGGACTGCTTCGGCTCAATCATATGAAGTCGTACAACATTACAGGAGGGAGGGTTGTTCAATAATCAACGAGGCTGTGCAAGGCTTCACTTCATATACATTTCATTTACAGCAAATCCGATGTAAAAAGGTATGTCACACCTTATAAATGTCATATATTCCCGTTACTTGTTTTTGAAGAAGTATTAATATACTATTGTAACAAAAAACGAGAAGTTGCGCGTGATAACAATTCTCATTTTGTCGTTATGGTTGCTGACCTAGACAGTTAGAAGTTTGCTTTTAAGAAAAAATATGCGACAAAATAAGACATCTCATTTTCCCCAAATCCCAGAGCTATTTACCATATCGTATGATCGTAGTTAGCTGTTTGTATTAATTAAAATCAGGCACGAATTTGCATTTTCTTATTGAGCGGATCATCTTTTTAATTGCGGGTTTACAATGATGCAGTATGTACTAACAGTGACGAAGTATGTATTCTTTAACGGAATCCGCAAGCGAACAAGCAACAACGGAAAATCAGACTGATATGCCCTGTAATTTGATATATGAAATCTGGCGCAGTTTCATTGAGAGAATATTCTACCAAGGGAGTATCACATTTTGATCCCCATTAAAGTTTTATACACTCTAAAACAAACCGTATAAGTGTGTCTCTGTTGAGAATGTGCAAAATTAGGAATAACGGAATACTCGGCTGATATGTCCTGTTTACTATTATAAGATATCTGGCGCAGTTTCATTGGGGGAATATTCTACCAAGGGAGTATCACATTTTGATCCTCATTAAAGTTTTATGTACTCTAAAACAAACCGTATAAGTGTGTCTCTGTTGAGAATCTGCAAAATAAGGAATAACGGAATACCCGGCTGAAATGTCCTGTTTACTATTATAAGAAATCTGGCGTAGTTTCACTGGGGGAATATTCTACCAAGGGAGTATCACATTTTGATCCTCATTCAAGTTTTATGTACTCTAAAACAAACCGTATAAGTGTGTCTCTGTTGAGAATCTGCAAAATAAGGAATAACGGAATACCCGGCTGAAATGTCCTGTTTACTATTATAAGAAATCTGGCGCAGTTTCATTGTGAGAATATTCTACCAAGGGAGTATCACATTTCGATCCTCATTAAAGTTTTATGTACTCTAAAACAAACCGTATACGTGTGTCTCTGTTGAGAATGTGCAAAATAAGGAATAACGGAATACCCGGCTAAAATGTCCTGTTTACTATTATAAGATATCTGGCGCAGTTTCATTGGGAGAATATTCTACCAAGGGAGTATCACATTTTGGTCCTCGTTTAAGTTTAGTAAATGCTTCTAAACAAACCGCACAATATTACCTCTGAAGAGAATCCGCAAAATAAGGAATAACGGAATACTCGGCTGATATGTGCTGTTTACTATTACAAGAAATCTGGCGTAGTTTTATTGTAAGAATGTATTTTACCAAGAGCGTATCACATTTTGATCGTCGTTTAAGTTTAATTTACTCTCGAACATACCGTATAATTTTGTTTGTGTTTTATTACTTTAAAATGGTTGTTATTATCCTAGATCATACAACAAAAAAGAGGTAATTCATATTGTTTCCGTAGAAAATCAATGGAATAGTATTCATGTAACAGACGCGTGTCGCCATATGGAAACATTCCGCCATCCCGTTGCTTTCCTTGAAATACAATTCCTATTCTTTATATATATTTTACGAACACTTTATATCAAATGATGAAAAAATGTACAGGTAGTTTCCTTATAAAGTAATACTTTACTAAGAGAGAGAAAGCTCTTGCTGGAAACTATATCGTAATTTTCAACAGTTTTTGACAAGACAGTATGGGAAAATTTCATCTCAAACCGCCATAATTTCACGAAACCAAACGTTTTCGTTCTGATCCACATTTCTACATAGTATGGGCAGGTAGATTCGAAACGAATCTTAACCCATTGCCAAACAATAACGACATTTGACCAGTTTGTTGCAGACAATTTTGGAAAACATTTTGGGAAAAGGAGTTCTTGACGAGCATTTTATCCTTTTCCAACAATGTTTTCTGCACTACCAGAAGATAGTTTTTCAATGGCATCATGTCGTCTTCAAACTGTTTCCATTCTGGACAGTCAAAATATATGGCGTTTGGTACAGGTTTAATGCATATATCGTAGTTCTTTTGTGCCACCATCACACATCTTCCCATTAAATAAGAATCAATGTTTCATATAGTCGACGATAATTGTTTCCTCGAAATAACAGGCTTTCATATCATAAGTAACACTGTTTTATTTGTTTGTTCCCATTGTCATTTCCTTGTCCTCAAAGAAATTGTTCCAAATGTCATTTCATTTCCTCGAAGAAATTAATCCCAGCGTCATTTTCTTTTCTCGAAGAAATTGTTTCCAGTGTCATTTCGTTTTCCTCGAGTAATTTGTTCCCAGTGTCGTTTCTTACCTCGAAGAAATCGTTCCCAGCGCCATTTCTTTTCCTCGAAAAAACTATTCCGAGTGTCATTTCGTTTTCCTCGAAGAAATTACTCTGCAGTAACTGTCGTGGATATCTTGTCGTAGGTTAAGTCTTTACCACTTACTCCATGATATATTTACATTAAAACATCATCCTTTTAAGTCTTTGGTACATATAGGCATAAAATGCCGTTAAAACATCCCTTTGTTATATAGGGTCCTATTACAATGTAAGAAGAAAAAGTGTTATCAGGATGTTTCTTTGTTGTAAGTTGATGGCTTCCATTCCGATCAGAAATGAACTTTCATGTTGTGGAATCGATTTACTTGAGATATGCACGGACTGTAAGAGAAAGGACCATACATTTAAAACATTATGTCGTCAAAACAGATATTAAGTATTCTTGTAATTGATGATAACACGCGTAATTAGGGAACTTTACAAAGTCAATTAGACGACAGATACTAATTAACCAGTCATTAAACACGTATGCGCAAATTGGTACAAGCTGATATATTCGACGTTTATTTTCTATCCAGCAATTTCAACGAATTAGTTGTTTATGAATGTCAAATTTCTTTTACAAGCGCCCAAATGCTTTATACGTAGGTTGCCTCGTTTTGGAAATTAAATCCATTGACGTCACGCCTTAATGTTGATGACAGCCGTAAGCGGCAAGTTACTAAATAAAGCTTAGTTCGATCGAGAAAGACATGCTAAAACGATCTTCGGTTATTTGAAGAAGGCAAAGTAAAATGACTTGTTTATTCGACGAAAATATACTGAAATGAGTCAAGATTATTAAACTCAAATAAACTTACATCATTTGGTGAAAATAAACTGAAACGAACTAAGATAATTTGACGATGGAATACGGAATACTAAAATTATCTTATTTTTCAACGAAGTAAAACTAAAACGACATACAGCTGATCGACTTATGTATATATATATATTAACGAAAACAGCCTTACATTCTTCTAGGAAGAAGTTCGTGGGACGAAGATATACTAAAATGTTTAGTTTATTCTTCGAAAGTTAAACGTTAAAAACCTTTAATGGTATAGGTATTAAAATGGTCTCCGGCTGTCAGAAGAATATGTCAAGAAAAGGCATTGCCATGGAAACCGATGGGTTTTTAGAGTCTCGTGTGGCTAATAAATAAAATGTGGAACGGCGGAGGAAATGAGAAATGAAATCATCTCGGAGACGTGACGTTCAGAATAAACCTACACATCGCCATCGGTTTCACTCTCCTCTAAATCTATCCCTTAGCGACATAGCATCTTTCGCTCGTTGTTGTTGCAAGTCCACGGGCAGGGTACCATGCTCAACCTTGTTTTACAATAAGATAATGCCCTTGTTAAAATTTGGCCGTACATCGGGCATGTAAGATTCAATATGAACATATAAAGATACACGGCACAAGCCTATTTTCCAACTCTCCCATAAATCGCGAAATAGACAAAAAAATCACCGTTGTTAAGTCTATGAGTTTCAACTTTGATTTTAATATAATCGATTTCCGGTTTTTATATCGCTTTGCGCATGCATTGTTCAAACCGGGTTGTAGTAGTTTGGGTCTGAAAATTTAGTTTGTCTAAATGGGCTTACATTTTGCAATTTAAATGTTGTCTTCCAAAGGTTTCAAATTTTTATGATATAAACAATGGGTATTGTGGACTAATCAGAGAAATATATTACATTGGATGTTTCAAGAATTATGAGGTAATGCAGGCGATTTCAATTACAGCTTTAAGTTGCTTGTTCAAAAAGAAAAAATGAAAGTCAAAATACAATATTGTTTAAATAACATTACGATTGGAATGTAAGACCTGAGTTAACTTGGCTAAAAAGAGTACATACTAATGAACATTGTCGATATGATATACATTCAAGCAGTTAATTAAATTTAACCCTTATAGTGCTGGGTACCGTTTTACCAAACAACTTAAGGAAAATATTTGCGTAAGTCATAACTGATAAACATGAATAGTTTATTCAATGAAAGCACAATATTGCAATGTGACACGTCATTGGAAGCGTCTCGAAGAGACAATTCCAATGATGTGTTACTTTGCAATATAGCTCAGCTCATTCTTAAAATAAGAGGAATTGTTGTTTTAGACTTACGCAAATCTTAAGCGTAAACTGTTTAGTAAAACGGTACCTAGGAACCTACAGGTTAGATCAAGGCCAGACGCAAAGTAAATTGCCAGCTGACATGTGACTAACCTGTTTGCTACTCTGAGTATCTTTCTTAAAAAAATCAAGCAGATATTTAAGGTTTTTGGAAAGCAAACGACACATTTTTTGTTCAGAAAATGACCCAGCATTTTAAGGGTAAAAACCTAAAACGGATTAGAAGATATGCCTATTTACAAAACTTGAGGACACCAAAAGTCCACAGATATTGTTCTTAACGTTACAAAGCCTAGAATGAAAAATCTTCCGTCGTCAATTTGGAATGAATACCAGAGTTAAATTGGCCTAAGTGGTCACTAGACGGCCGGGCTATTAACCATAATAGGGTTAAATATCATCGTCCCCCTTCTCTTATATTGGCGATCTTTATCGTTAATACAGCGAGAGATGTTAGGCATTCCGATGTGCAATACAATGGTGAAAGCATCGTGACAAAAGAAGAAATTGCTCCTCAGAGAAACTATTTCTTTTGTAACAATGTTTTCACCCAGTCTAGTTTAATCATATAGTTAAACCAAACGCATTTAGAGCGTATCGTTTCAGTATTGTGTCAAAAAACATGGTATAACCTGTATTCGCACCGTGTTGCTTGTGAGATCAAACAAAGTGGGCGGGGAAAGGGTTTTAATCAAATAAGATGGAGTGATAGAGTATGGAATGGATCGTCTTTGGGATTGCGATCAGTCCGTTAATTGGTCCGCTGGCAACGGGATGATTGCCAAAACAATCCGGATTCGGCGCCGAGGATCACTGAATATTATTCTATCGATACATTAAACACCGAGTAATCCGAACATATCGTGGCAATATATCACGTGACTATCACATTGTTCCGAAATGACCGGTTCGTCAGCCGCGAGCTAGTTAAATTTAATGGTTACCGACTTATATCCGCTTGGCCCCTGGCATAGTGATAGAAGCTGGGAGGTACTTGGTATAATCAGTGAAAAGTGTCTCATAAGCCAAACTGGCTGATCATTAGGCCATTTCAATAGGGATGACACTATAATAGACAAAACAGTTACCTTAACCTTTCACATGACAGATATTCGAATCAATGGATTTAATGATAAAAAAAACTCATTCGTCGTTGACTGGGGTCAAGTTTGCAACGCCATTTAACCCTTTCCCAAACAATAACGCCAGTTGACTGCTTTGCTGTAGACGACTTCAGAACACATTGTGGGAAAAGGAAAAATTGCTCGTCACGAGCATTTTTTCCTTTCCCCACAAGGACTTCTGCTCTATCTGAAGAATATTTTTCAATTTCATCACATTTTGAAATATCGTCTGCAAACTCTGTCAATTTGGGACAGTCGAAAATATGTTCTTTGGAACAGGGTTAAGAGCTATATGATTGGCGTGAAATAAACATCGAGTTCTGAGTGAGTCATGAATGATCGCGGAGGCATTTGAGTCAATACTCCTATTACGTAACCAATATAATGTTCCGTTCCCGCTTGCAGTGACGCATGCGTGGTGCATCTGTTTGAATGTTTGTTCGTTTGCTCAAGATTCAAGATTCTTTATTGACTTAAACTATATACAGTTTATCATCAAGTCAGTACAAATTTAAACATTTTAAAATAAAAGGTAACCACGCGATCATATATCATTTAAACGCTTTGCAATAAAATATATCCACTGTGATAATTTAATTACTATAAATCATTAGGAAATAATAGGTATTCAGTGTGATCGTATACAAGCCTTCTATCAGACTGTGCGCACAGAAAGGGTCTTTGAATGTTTAATTCAGAATGTGTTTTGCCTAGTAATCAAAATATAGTTCGGTCATATTGTTGCAATCAGTCCAACTTCCAGTTAAACCCTTTGACTTCTTATTTCCAGTAATACATACATAACTCATTTAGAAACAAATAACTGAAGTTTCAAATGAAAAAAAAGATCTTTAAATATGCTTCAGTTAAGTTGTCTGAACTGAACGCTTTTAAGAATTTCTCAATTGAAACAACGGATAATCGTCCCTAAAAAACAAACAAACGAAAATCGTTCCGCACATAAGCCACCACCCCGTCCCGACAAACACACACATGCTCGCATCTTTTAAAGATGTTAATATGAAATGTCTTGTACGAGTTAAAGGACATCATATATCGATTCAGTTACGAAAAACTAGATTATTGATATGGTACTCATTTAGTAAACCGTTCAAACGGTGTATTTTGTAATCAATGATTGTTACTTTCCATCCTGAAAAGTGACTAAAATGGGAAATAGTGTCTAGGATCTAAACGATAAAATGGTTCAATGCTCGTAATTCATGTTTCTAGCAAGCTTTGTTCGAGAGCAACGCATTGCTATTTATAAACCAAATTGTTTAATCAAAGCACTGAAAGCACTTGTACTCAATGCCAAACGATTCGATGAAAACACAGGTTT
Organism: Cerastoderma edule; assembly: GCA_947846245.1. Lineage (NCBI taxonomy): Eukaryota > Metazoa > Mollusca > Bivalvia > Cardiida > Cardiidae > Cerastoderma > Cerastoderma edule. The sequence goes on from OX401420.1 coordinate 16,523,502, forward strand.
CACCATATTTAAAGTGTTATTGACAATAATCATTTCAATCGTATCTACTCGGCAATCCCCGTAACAAGTCGGTAGATATATCTCGTAGGCAGTACATGAATACACCAGAAATCCTGGGGTAATTCGCCTTATTTCCGGCGGCTAACGCAAAATGCACACAGGCACTAAATATGTATTTAAATACACACAAATTGGTTATATATCACAATTGAATGTTTGTTTTTACCCTTTTCATTAAAGATGACCATATCAACATATCTTTGATTCATATTTTGTCAATCGTATCTACTCGGCAATCCCCGGCTTGTGCCGGGGATTTCCGAGTAGATACGATTGCAAACGGACATGCCCTTCGTTGCTGACCTACTTTCAAAAATGGCTCCCCATTGCCTCCGAGGTTATTTTAAGAAATGGCCGAGGTGTTCCGAATGTAATCATTTATCAAGTTATGAGGACGGTTTTAATCATCGTTTTAATATTTGTTTCTCTCACAACCTGTTTTCTAAGATAGTTTCTATAAATGGAGAGGGTCATTGCTCTTTTTTTTTTAAAAAGAAAGAAAAAAAAGGAAACAAGTTATAATTCGAAACCAAATTGGACGTATCAGTTAGAGAACGAAGCACAATGATTAATGAATAATGCATATTACCAATTACCAAACAATAACGACATTTGACCAATTTGTAGCATATTGCTCTGGGAGCATTCAGGGAAGTGGAGAAATTGCTCTTTATGAGCAATTTCCCCTCTTCCCACAATGTTTTCTGCCCTATCAGAAGATCATTTTTTAATTTCACCTCATTGAAATGTCGTCTGCAACCTCTTTCAATTTGGGACAGTCGAAAATCAGCCGTTCGCTAAATAGGAAAATCGAAAAAGAATGTGACGAATCAGTTAGAGAACGAGACAGAATGATTAATGTGTAATGCATATAAAGCGTGTTGCATTGAATGGCACCGATTTCAGAATTGGCAGTAAAACATGCAATTCGCATTTCTCGAACATGCAATTGCTAATATCAAATTGACCTCTTCGGCATGGGCTTTTCTCTGAAATAATTGGACGGAAAGAACATTGATTAAACAAATTTTCGTGAAGTCGGTTTTTACCTGGATTTTTTGTTCTTTTCTTTTTCTTGATCTTATTTTTTTTTTTTCATTTTTTTTTATTTTCTGATGTTCTTTTTCTCGCTTTATATATTTTTTTCATGTGAGATGTAATTTGTGTATCTTGTTAGCATTCTTGCTCCCATTCTCGTTCTTTTTTTATTATAAATAATTCTTCCTTTAGTTTTTTTATGTCCTCTTTTCTTATTCGCGTATCATCCGTTGTTTGTTCCCTTCGTTTCTGACCCCCTTATTCAAATCAACAATTTTTATCAATTCAAAATTATGTATATGCTGTTATTCTTGTGAATTTCCACATCTTAAGACTTTTCTTTAAAACATGACAGTTCATGGAACTGTCTATTTTTCAAGTTAAGTGGAATCCAAGTTGGTTCCTTAATTGATTTGTCAACCACTGACATGTTCAAATTCGTATTTTATATCTTATACGATGAATTTTGCTTGAATCGATTTCCCGGTTTTCCCGCGTTCTGATACAAACAGATAGACTTGGCTTGAGTGACAGGTTGCGTTCGGAATCGGGTCGCTCACTTATACCAGTCAACCTAATGGTTCTGATCTAAATTCAAAGCAACAACAGGCGACAACAATTAGATATCTTTAAGTTCTTTAAAGAGTGCATATAGTGGATTATTTCTATCCTAATCGAAAAGCATGACATCGCTTTTGAGATCTACCTCATATAAACTGTACATACTTTAATGGTTTGACGCTTCCTGAATTAGTTACGCTTTCAATATTTACTTTTCATTGTATACCAAACAACAATGTTTCTAAGACATTTAATTTTGACTTTCAAATATTCTCTTCTGTGAACAAGCATTTCAAGATGATTTGAATTGTAATGACTCTTATGAGCACGGGGGCATATTCTTTCAAAACTCGATAAGTTGGTGAACTATATGTATTTAGAACATAAAAAATCAAATGCCACGCCTTTCAGAGAATGAGACATAACCCGCGTACCGAAAAAATGTATAAATTACTCGTTAAATAAATTCATCTACACATGTTAATTCGAGCTGCTCTTTATATAAAGACACTCATCCTGAATAATTCGAGATTGTAAATGATGAAAATTCAACAAGTTCCCCCTCTTTGGTTCACAACAGCCAGGCTATAAAACCATCATAAAGTTGCGATCGAAGGATTATGTGAAACGACCATCCCCCAATCAATCACATGTCGAGTCGGGTGATTCAGAGATTGGAGCCTCTTTCCGAGAAAAGGGGCCACTGTCACATACTGGTTAGAATATAGGGGCCTCTCAAAGATTCGTAAGCATGGTATATTGAAAACATGAATGTATAAATATTGAATATAAATTGTGTATTATGGGCCCGCGCCCTACATTACGAAATAAAAAGTTTGTCATTGTCATTTTAAGGATGGTTTATTGAAAACAGATAATGCTACTAAAGATGGGTACGTTGCATATTCCATTAAGGTCATCTATTAGTCACAAAATCTCTGGGGTTGAATATTGTATTACAAACTGTATTCAAGTTTGCATTGTACATGGTTAACGTTTCTAAATAAGTAGTACCAGCCGAATGTGAACGTTACTCCCTAAAACGTGTATGTCTATACGCATCTTGCACTCGCAAACAAGAGTGTTGCTGCTTGGTGTTGTAGAAAGTATGTTATCTATGTTTTCAAAATATTCGTACACCTTGAATCACGAGTTACTTTTGTTTTTTTGTGAATGAAATGAAGACATCCTTTCAAAAGTTCGATAAATAAAAAAACGTGATACATGTACTCATATTCCGTTCACGTCTAAGTTAACACTTTACTCTGATACTCATTTTCTCCGTATATTTGACAAGTGTATTCCTACTGAAATTCAATAAGCACCAAACGCACAAGCACAGAAAAGGCATTTACGCCAAACTAAGTCAAATCCAGATTGCGACAACCCTGCAAAGTTTCGCTGAAATCCTGTGTATAGAGACTCTACATTATAGAATTGGTAGGTTCTTCTTATCTACTTCTCAGTCCATATGAAAGTATATGTATGAAGAAGAAACTATGGGAAACCCTGTTGAAATATGGATTACCTACTTTAAGAAAACGAGCAATCAAATACCCACGACTGATATCGTAAATTTAGTTGGTATGTTTTTCCTTTTCTATATTATGAACACACGGATGATATTTAAGCACTGTTCAAGTTATTATGCTACAAACGTTATTCTATCCATAAACATGATTGAACCATTTCTCTATTTAACTACCATGTACTGAACTGTTGCTGCTTGTATATTTTGCCACATGGGTCCTTAACTTTCTGGTATAAGAATGAGTAAATTTACGCACATTGTAAACTTGTATCTGCAAGTATTTCCGAATATATATTATTTGCTGACGAATAGTATCGTTTTGGATGAACCAGTGCATCATACACAGTATAAGCCGGACCTACATCTATACAAGTGTTTTGTTGATTGGTTTATCTCTGTCCGGGAAGCGTATAAATGACGACCGGAGTTAAGTGACTCATTTGATAGTGACTAAATTGGGTGCTATGAGCGATATCTGTATCAATGGCGGGGGACGATTCAATAACTCAAATTATGTAACTGGCAAGGTTAAATACTCGTAGAACGATGAGTAATTTTCTAAAACAAGATTTTTGTGTCTTCTCCTTTCCAAAACCGTAGATATTTGTTTAATTCTGATGAGGAAATATACTCAGAGAAGCAAGCAGATTAGATCACAGGACAGCCGCCAGATTACTTGGCGGGTGGCCTTTGATGTAACCTGTTTGCTTTTATATTAGCATGGAGGCGGTTCCAGCACTAAAAGGATTAAGCCCTTATTGGAATATGTCACGTATTGCGATGGTTTGGAATGGTTTGGAACCGACTCCATGCTTTTGCAAACAATTTAGATCCAGTACAGCCACGAAATTAATTGGCAGCTGGCCTATGGTCTAACCTGTTTCCTACTCTGAGTATCTTTCATCAACAAAATTATAAGGGGTTTTAGGTCTTGTAAAGCAGATGACACAAAAATCAATTTTGAAAGAATTACACAGCATTTTAAGGTTTAAAAGCGGAGTACAGTGGTCCAGGAATCGGCCGTCGGCCTATTGACAGGAGCGTCTTGGGTTCGAATCCCAATAGCAGAATTATCCACTTCGCAATCTTCCATAGATTCAAATTCGGCGCGAGTACTGGTTATCTATCCAAGAAGCAAAATCGAAAGTTGTTAAGATTTAAAAGAATTAAGAAAATTCTCCACGATCGATATTTTATGACATCGTATTTGTTCCAGCATTTATCTGACAGGTAGATCTAAATTAGCTGCAGTTCTTATCAAAGCTGAGCGTACATAGAAAGATCGTAATCCTGTTAGAAATATCTATGCGATCGCCACTTGATAAGATGTTGGTGTTTGTATTACTCTGTATGGATCGAGGTGCGATATTATCGTTTTGAAGGACAGTAAACGACTAGAATGTCAAATTTTTAAAGATATAGTTATATAAAACCAATTAAGCCTTTACCAAACAATGACGGTATTTTACCACAATGTTGCAGACGTCTCTGGAAAACAGTGTTGGAAAAGGAGAAATTGCTCGTAACGAGCAATTTCACCTTTTCCCTCACTGTTTTCTACTCTATCAGAAGATTACTTTCCAATTGTATCACATTTCGAAATGTCGTCTGCAAACTATTTCAATTTGGGACAGTCGAAAATTGGGCATTTGGTAAAGGGTTAAAAATTCATGAAAAAAGGACCAACGATAAACCAAGAGCGAAAAATAAAGATAGTTAGATGTAAAGCGAAATAAAGAAAGTTAACATATGTCCGAATAAATAGCAACATGAAGATGATGAGTAAATACATATAATGTACTCACAAGGAAGGCAACTACAAAGATAGATAGATTAAACGAGAATCCGTACATGGCTGGCATAAACAATTAAGTCACTGCTTATACATGTACATCCAAAAATGTACCAAATCCCGACATAACAAACACGGCGTTCAAACGAGTTTTTTTGCAAGTGGAGAGGCCACAGGGGTACAAGAAACAGAGATAAAAAGATCCCATGAATGAAATGAATCTTGTCCAAACGAATACTTGCCGTTGATCAAAAGCATCATATTTGCTGATTTCATTTAACTTGATAGAGTTCCTCTTATTCACAAAAAGATTTCGTTAAAAGAAAGGAGGTCCGAAAAACAAAAACAAAAAGAGGTTGTTTCAACCTTTTCCATGTTAGTTTGAACGTATAGTCCAGGTAGTTCCAGGCTTATTTGGAAGGCATCAGCCCATTTATGCATGTTCCCTTCATATTAAAAAGTAATTAAAGATTAAGCCAACAAATCGGCGCGAGTACTGGTTATGTCTCTAGGAAGCAGAATTGAGACTCATTAATCTGAACTGTAAGGACTCGTCTCAATGTCGATGTAACATAAATAAGTTTAACCCATTTTCCAAACAATAACGGCATTTGACTGCTTTGTTGCAGACAACTCTGGAAAACATTGTGGGAAAAGGAGAAATTGCTCGTGACGACCGATTTCTCCTTTTCCAACAAAGTCTTCTGCCCTATCAGAAGATTATTTTTCAATTTCATCACATTCTAATCGTCTTCAAACTCTTTCAATTTGGGACAGTCGAAAATGTTGTGTTTGGTAAAGGGTTAAACTGAACATGCGATTTAGAAAAAATTTGACACCAAATAAGCTTACATATAGATGAAGTATTATTTGTGTAATATCTTTACGAGTAAAACTAAAGTTATCCGTTTGTGTTTATAGACTTAAATGATAAAACTGATTTATTATATTACATAAAAATGGTTTTCTACTACGTCCGGAAAACTATTCCAGATAATAATCTAAAACATTAAACATTATTTTGATACCTACAAAGGACCAAATATCAACAATTCAACATCAAAGAAATGGTTATACATGAGTATCCATTCATTAAACACTTTAGCCCGCAATAAACGAAATAAGAAAGTAATCATTCTCGAAAACTCTGATTGTGTCAGAGGTTAAAGACAGTGTCCACTAAACGTAATTAAGATCAGACAAATAGATAATATCTATGACTCCGTTTAGATCGCACCTTGAAGTAATTAGAATTGATTTGACACGGATACTTGACATACTCGCAATCTCTCTCATCAGAAGTGCTAATAAACTACTACCCTTTCATACAATTCAATTCAATTCAAGGACCGCTGATAAAGTCTGTTATAAACACAAAGAAAGCGCGAAAGAGCCAATTAAGAATTCCCATTGTGTTATAGACAAAGCAGGGTATATACAAACGAAAAAGTCTTTAAAAGGTTACAGGAACATCCTGCTTAAGTAGTGATACCTCAACATGCAAACCGTCTAGATATGGCATGCAAGGACATACATATCTTGTATTTAATTCATTCTTAGTTCTTAATGGATGTATTCTTCAAGGTATTTGAACTCGATGCAGTGCAACATGAACTAGACGAATACCGAATTGACCATTGATATGGATTACGCTCCTGTATTTACTTCGATAAAGTGAAATGTGACTGTTTTAGCTAGCTATTCTTGCGTCTTACTCGTGAGAAAAAACACACAACTATAACAACAAACTGCTACCGGACACGGCTTTTATTGTTTGAAGTACGATCCAGTATTTACTCAGATAGAACGAAATGTGACGTTTTGTTTGATACATTGGTATATGAGGTATGGCGAAGAGGTAGCAAACCATCAAGTTATTATTATATCAATATTAAAGGCAAAGATAAGTGATTTCGATCCGAATGGAAATCATGGTGGCATGATGTTAGGTCGTTCGTGGAGAACAGGTTTTATTCTTATGCTTTATTTGATAACGCCACGGCTTTATGTTCTCTACAAAACCTTTTACCCGTTTTGATGATGAAATTTTGATGAAAATTTGCATTTAATTTCATCGTTAAAATCGTAGTCACCTTATGTTTGGAGAATCTCTAGCAAAGGTTTCACATTTTGAATAAACATCCAATCTATCAAATAACCCTTAAAGTGATGTAACCGAGTTCATGCTTATATTAACAGGATACATCCAGGCCAGCCGCAAGGTCAATTGGCGGCTGGCCTGTGATCCAACCTGTTTGCCATTTTGAGTATCTTATTTTCATCACAATCAAGCAGATATTTCAGGTCTTGGCAAGCAGAAGAGACAAAAATCAATTTGAGAAAATTACCCAGCATTCTAAGGGTTAAACAGCCGAATGTTTTACATGATTTTGCCATAATGTGTAAGTAGGTCTTTGGTAGCTGGTTCCAACTTCAACCTTCAGGTTTAGTCTAATTTCCATGATCAAAGCTGTTATTGCATCGACTTCTGGATTATCCAGACTAGTTATCGAGACGTACTATAAAAAAAATGCATGGTCGTACGCATAAACCTGAAATGGCATTAATTTCCGGGTTTGCCAGCGGTTCTGGAACCGGAAGTGGCGGTCAACATCCGGGGGATTGTGTCGGTCGATGTTTCGTACTCACGTTTTTTCGTATATCCGCGTATTTTACGTGATTTATTTGTTTCCGTGATTTGAGGCAATATTGCGGTTTAATATTGACGCTGGGGCTTACTTCCTGCTATTGTGCATCGTATATCAAACCACAAAAAATACACGCGATACCGCGATTTGATGAACTCAACTGTAGAGACGTGAGATTATCATTAAAGTAGTGTATTGTTTAGGGCGTTATCTTACGATGAAAAGCCCTCGTTTTAGGTACTCTTTAGGACGTTAAGATACCCAACGAAGGTTAATTGGTTTTTACTTCTACCGTTTACAGCTCCATTCCCTATCTCATTTTCTGTATTCACCTTACCCCTTGATTTATCTGTAACTCCATGTATCCATACATCTAATAATCCAATCTCGCTTGGTGAATAAAACTTTATTTGTGGCATTCTATTTGAATTGCACTGCTTTCCAGGTTGTTATGCTATTCAGGAAAGGAACTTATTACACTCAAAGCTTCCCAATCCATTTGTAAAATCATCATCATCATCATCATCGTCATCGTTGTTCCAGTTTAAAACTGCATTTAATTTTTACAATACTCGATACAGATGAACAAGGAAATTGTTGTTAAACACTGAAGAGTAATGTGATTTTGTCTTAATGAACTCTTTCCTTTTCTATATCGAACACGTAGTATCAATGTGAACACAATAAACCCACGTGTCTCCTTAAATACCAATACAGAAAAGGGGCAAAACGGAATAATGACTTATTCACTTAAACGCTCCAGGCCAACAATTGTAAGAACATTCTTCAAACCGTTTTTGTTACAATGATCTCTTTAGTATTACTTCAGGTTTGGTCATAGATTTAAAAGTCTGAGACACATGGTGGAGCATTTCAATTGACTCATTTACTGAAGAAAACTGCCATTCTGAAAACTTTTAGACAGTAAATTTCACTTTATTCTTTCATCCATTTTTTACAGGTTATTCGCAGCACGCTTTACTAACCGGAAGCCACAAAATGAAGTTCCGCCATTTTGAATTCAAGCTATTTCCGAAGCTCAAGAACAAAAAGAAGAAGAAGTCTTCCAAACTCTGCAATCCCGACTTCCCGCGGGATATCGGTCTAGACAAGAACTTTAATTATTCAAAGACCAGTCTCCAGGGTTATTACGACAACCTCGGCGCAGACGACAATTTCCTAGCCAGACAGCTTATTACGTCACAGGATTCCACGTCATTCGGGCATTCTCGGTACAGAACGTACCCGCTTCCGGAGCTAAAAATAGAAGTCGGGAGTCTCTGTCAGTGCGATAAATGTACCGGAGTCTGTCATCCGGACCAACGGAGCACGTGGATCTGCGTCTGCGCACCGGAAACTGGCTTTACCGGAAGTAACGACACGCCTATCGGAACGCCAAATACAATCCCGCGAACGCGGACGAGAATCAAAACAAACCCATGGTTACCGTCGCCAAGGACAACACCAAGTCCGTCACCAACAGGTTCGTACTTAACTACTTTCCTTTTTGTGTATGTTTGCTTTATAGTTAATTGTAGCGTTTCTTATACCAGGCATTTGAATTATTAGACTTTTGCATAGGGAAATAAGAAGTTCAGTTCGTTGTTTATAAAAGTCTCATCATATGTATAATCAATCTTATATACAGTGAAGCCTCGTTTAACCGGACCCCGATTATCCGGATGTCTCGCAATCCGAACGAAATTGTAAGGGAACGGAATTATTGGACCAGTTTGTTGCAGACGACTTTTGAAAACATTGTGGGTAAAGGAGAAATTGCTCGTGACGAGCAATTCCCCCTTTTCCCACAATGTTTTCTGCCATATCAGAAGATTATCTTTGAATTTCATCACGTTTTGATATGTCTTCTGCAAACTCTTTCAATTTGGGACGGTCGACAATTTGGCGTTTGCTAAAGGGTTATAAGTATATACCGCTCATGCAGACCGTTTATGTCTTAATGTGAATAAGAACATGCTCTGCTTCATTAGTCCGGATTATTCGGTAAACCGGACATTTTGTTGGGAACGGACATGTTCGGATAAACGAGGGTTCACTGTACATCATACATATTTTTGATTACATCTACATTAGCCAGTTTTACTGGAGTATAGGGGACTATAAAAGCATGATTAAAAAAGAAAGTGCTTAAATCCCGAATCGTATTGGCCGATGTTCGACTCGATTGCTTATTGACCAATCAAGGTCAAGATTCAGTGATCCTCTAAAACAACGACTAAATCTAACATATATCTCAAAACGTAAGCTTGGCAAGACCATTGAGAAAAAAGTGTTCCGAGTTCACGGAACCTTAATAAGCTCTTGTTTTTCTATAATAAAGGCTGGTCAAGTCGAATGTTTTAGGACTTCTACAAAACTCAATTTAATTCTTCTTCTATGAACAACATCTTGTTCTGTAGAAAATGTTGTATTAGATCTGCTACAATCCCATCAAAGGTTAGCAAATACGAAGCTAGGCGTTATCGTACAAACTGCAAGCGTATAAGTGCTGTTAAATTATCAACGGCATGCCGGGGCCCTCATATTGTTTCTCTAAATCATTCCGACGTGTCATACTTAAATCAATTATGTCGCACATTATACAGTCATATGAGAGAGAACAAACCAAAACCTTTAATCCATAGGACGCTGGGTAATTTTCTAAAAAGATTTTTTTGTGTCGACTGCTTTCCAAAACCTTAAATATCTGCGCAATTCTTGATGAGGAAAGATACTTAGAGTTTCAAACAGGTTAGATCACAGGCCAGTCGCCAATTTACTTGGTGGATGGCCTTAATCTAGCCTGTTTGCATAAGCATGAAGTCGGTTTCAGCACAAGGGTTAACGCCGTGGGAAAGTTGCCGTTTCGAGTGAGAGATCCAAAGACTTACATGTATGTTATGGAAATAGTTCGCTTTGATCAAATAAATGATTTCTTCGTGAGAACCGAGCTTTAATCAAAATACCAACACCATGAACCCTTCCATTCCTTACATACAATACAATTTTCAATTTATTGAAGAAAGCCTTTGGCCCATTGCACACCAATCAAAACTTCTCGGGTAGTTCCGTGAACTGAGAATTACACATCGGGCATAAGTGCAGGGTGACAACACTTCGGGTAATTCGTACATATTTCCTATAAGCATCCACGTTAAGTTGTTAAACATCATTTTGAATAATATTGTATCGGTAACTCATACATAAAAGTGACATTGGAAGCTGTGATATAACTGTTTCTTTCATCAAAATAAATGACTATTAAGAGTTCAAATTCAAGTACTATATTTGGAAACGAAGGTAGCATGATATAAGACTCGCGTGAAACACATTATGCCGGCAGCGCTATTATTTCAAAAGTGTTTTAATTCGATAAAACCCAATGAGTTCACATTGATTGCAGACATATAAATGAACAATTTGCAATAAGTATATATGTCCGAAGTGAATGTCAATAAATATGTCAATATAGTGGGTTTTTTATTGTCGAAACTAGCAGCACACACAAACCGTATATGACTATGGAATTGGTTCACGTTAGAATCGGCTATAACCGAGTGAGAGCTCAAAACTCTGAGTGTAAATTGTGGAAATATCACGCTCCGATTAAAAAAATACCATTTTATTTTATTTTCTTTTTTTTATTGCTCTAGTTGTTCACAACATAATATGACATACTTGACAAACAATTGGTTTACTAGAGCAAAAAGACAAAGAGAAGAAATACAGAGAAAAAGGATACAGACAGATATAAGGTTTACAATGCATATAGACATTTTTCATGAAAACATAGATCTAACGTGTATGTCTATATCGTTAGAAAGAATATATTTGTTTAAAAACAACTGTCGATTTTGAAAGAAGTTATGGCTAGTTCTGTATTACATATCTTGCATCTGCCAATATTCTTGAAACTGAGTAGAATCTCTCTCTCCGAACCGCCTGACAACTGAAACAATTGCGTCAAGAAAAATATTGTCATTTGTATACAGATCGACTAGGGGCCTTTTTCTAGTATTTTAAAGTATTAAATTTATTAATAAATTGAAATATAAAAAAACTCTGCATGAGAATGCAGCTTCTCTAAAGATACCAACAGCATGATCCATTCTTTATATTGGGACTATGTATTTGGTCCATGTAAGAACCCTAATTAGTGTCAACAACAAGAGACGGGCATAAAATAAACGCATGCTGAATAGTCCTTTTTTATCATTTGGCTAGCAACCATTCTCGTTCGAAAAGGACTGATTCTCAGGCCGTATGTTACACCTTAGTGAAAGAGTGTTATTGCAGTGTAATAGAGTTCGATAGCATTGCGACAAATGGCGATGTGTTTGCGTTTAGAAACGTAACCTGTTCCCGAACTGAAAAATGTAGGTACGACTCTGGCAAAGAGGACCCATATGGGACCTGCGTCAGTTAATAACTTTAATCTAATCTAATCTAATCTAATCTAATCTAATCTAATCTAATCTAATCTAATCTAATCTAATCTAATCTAATCTAATCTAATCTAATCTAATCTAATCTAATCTAGTAACATTGTCTCGTGCTGTTTCCCTTTTCATTACATTAGATATTCAAAATGCGAGTGTTTGTCGCATTTTACCATTAACGCTTTCCCAAACAATAACGACAGTTCACCACTATGTTGCAGACGACTCTGGAAAATATTGTGGGAAAAGAAGGAATTGCTCGTTACGAGCAATTTCTCCTTTTCCCACAATGGTTTCTACCCTGTCTGAAGATTATTTTTCAATTTCACCACATTTTGAAATGTCGTCTGCAAACTCTTTCCATTTGGACAGTCGGAAATTTGGCGTTTGGTAAAGGGTTAATGATGGTTCAGCCTTGCAATACGAGCCAGTAAAAAACCCATAGCGTTGGGTAACGGAATATTATACGAAGCTCCTGTTAAAATGATTAATTTTCTATTTATTGTCTTAACCCTATATTGTGGGTACTCATTAGAACTGTCTCGTTGAGACGATTCTAATGCGTACCCTCAAAAAAGGGTAAATTGTACTGGGGCCCGTTTTACTAAACAGTTTACGCTTAAGATTTGCGTAAGTCTAAAACAACAAGTCCTTTTATTTCAATATTTGGCAAAGCAATATTGCAAAGTAACACATCATTGGAATCGTCTCTCCGAGACGCTTCCAATGACGTGTCACATTGCAATATTGTACTTTCATTGAAGATATTATCCATGTAAATTAATTATGACTTACGCAAACATTTTCCGTAAGTTGTTTAGTAAAACGGGCCCCTGGACTTTAGATTGTGTATATAAAAGGTCCTTATACGTCCCTTGTCTGGAAATCAGGGAGTGAAATGATTAATCTAAGTTGTAAATACTTGTTTCACAATCGATGAAAGATGAATGAGTTAAATTACTACAATGCAGGGCATATATGTTTGGTACAACACTCAGCAGATGGTGTTAAATTGATTATCTTATACGCGTATATGTCTTGTTCACTCGATACCATGCTTTCGGAAGGTTGGTATTTGAATACAATCTTGCATTAGGCGACCATCTACAAACAGTTCATGAAAAGTCGTTCGAAGAAAGAAAATGTTTCAAAATGGCGGATTATGGGTATTCTGCCTTAAAACGTTGTATATCAGAAACGGTAATCTGTTTGTATATCAGGGCATGTTGAATTATTCCGTGTGAATATGGGTACCCCGCGAAGCTTGTAGTATATAGATTTGCAATACTGGCACATGTACACATGCAGGAAAGGATATCCTTAATGGAAGTAAGGGTTTGCTAAAAGCCTCGTTCTGAAGTCGGTGTCCCAAACAAGGTTATATTGAAGGCACTATAATATCCGTTATATTACTATGCCTGGTTCATCATAGATGTCTAACACCTCACAGTGATCTCCCTTTATGGGGATGATCACTGCCATGACACATGTCACATGACCACCTACTTAGAAACGAAAATGGCATAACAAGATGGCGGCGAAACTAAAAAATTGTAATCCATTTGTGCTTTATTTATAAACAAAACCAAATTTATTTTCATCTTAACTGGTCAGAAATCAAAACAACAAGATATTGTTACTAAATTAACTAAGATATCCGGTAAACTCTTAACAAAACAGCACCATTTGAATTTCGTCCAAATCTGGATGAAAAATCTTGTGGTGGCAGTGATCGATGCAGTGTAGCAAGGGGAGATTACTGTGATGAGTTTGCATAGATTGTAGATCATCCTTTACGCCTTAGGCCAGTAAAGAAAATCGGTAACCTGTTAACAAGCAGGGAGGCTATCTCTCAAGACATTTCAAATCTACATGTATCATTATCGTGGTTCGCATCTATGCGGAGAAATAATTCATGATTCTAAATTAAACACTCTAAGGGGACGCTTATCAAAGATTTATGTTAAAGGTTCAAAAACTTATTAGCATAACATATAAAGATTGTTGCTTACATATTTACATATCAACATGAACAAATAAACAAATAACAAGACAGTGACGTATTTTGAACAGACTTTAAATCTGTATCATTCCATAAGGAGAAAAGTGCGAAATAAGTATAATATTAATCAATTTCATCATAGATGATCAGCAAATGGTATGAAAAACTCTTTAAATTCGTTGATAATAGTTTGAACTTGTTATCAGTCGGCCGTCTATGATAAAACTGGTGTTCGGTTTCTATAGCGCTTTACTGACACTCTTTCCAGTACCTATTTCTATAGGTTAAAGATGGCCTAGTTTTGCTTTATCTCAGAACACTAGTTCACAGACCAATAGCATCACGATTTGTTAATAACATTGTTATTTAACTAGGCTATTTGGATAACTAATAAGTAAACAACCGGTGTTCCGCTTTACGTTTCTGCTTGTTTAAGTAACATGGAAAACTCGATAATTTGATGAGATGACTCGACGGCGCTGTAAAGGGTTGTATGCCTATTTCTGTTTCTCGGTCAGCATTGCTCATCCTTGCATTTGACCTTAATTACATAATTTGCCATGGAATTGCTGAAGACATTTCTCCGACACAGGTTCCCTAGTCGCATATTATATCATGTGGCATTTGATAAAAGAAAAGTTTGTTTGTTTGTAACTAAAGCTTCAAATCATCTAATTTACATCGATTGTGGCGGGGAGTTGAAGCTTATTAACCCTTTATTAAAGATATTTTTTTTTCGACTGTCCCAAATTGAAATTAATAGGGCAGAAAAAAATGTTTTTTCAGAGTCATTTGCAACAAACTGGCAAAATGTCGTTGTTGTTTGGAAATGGGTTAAACGAACTCTCTATGAATGATTACTGGATACGAAATCGGTAAGCCCGCCTATCTATTGGCTTGTCCCGACATTTTTCTTGCTTAGAGCCAAGGAATATTGCTACAAAACGCCGACGCTCTACCACTGCCCCATTGTTAGGGTTTTACCTCACGACTACACACTTTTAAGTATATTACGATACCAGGCTCATACTTGATTGAGAAAGACCTGGGTACCGTTTTACTAAACAGTTTAAGCTTAAGATTTGCGTAAGTCTAAAACAACAAGTCCTCTTATTTCAGTTTTGGACGAAGCAATATTGCAAAGTGACACATCATTCGAATCGTCTCTCCGAGACGCTTCCAATGAAGTGCCACATTGCAACATTGTACTTTCATTGAAGATACTATCCATACTATCCATGTTTATCAGTTATGACTTACGCACATATTTTCCTTAAGTTGTTCAGTAAAACGATACCCTGGAGGCTTATCTTCCTGTATATGTTGTTCCAGGAGGGAAAAGCCACCAGCATTTCTTAAGCCAGTCATTAGGCTACCTTTCCATGAAATCCAAACCCCCGGTTACCGAGAATTGAAACTAGAACGGAGGGCTTTTAGATTATTTCAAGATCTGTACTCTTATAGCTTGGCCATATAGGACCAAAAAAGAGGGAAACAAAAGAGTCGTTTAATTTGATTAAGGAACCAGTTATATATATTTGACAACTTATAATTTCGTATGAGGTACCGATAAAGAATAATTTAAGAAAATGTCCAAGTGATAAAGGTAACGGAGTTAGAACTCGAGGTCCCGGGATAGAGCCCGACCGACGCCTCTAGTTTCATGGAAGTGACTTTCGGCAAATATCTTGAGAGACCAGAACGTATTACTGGTTGATCCAAGAAAGCCGTTCCATCACAGAACAATTGTTTATGCGACATTAAACACCATAAAATATCAGTGATGAAAGGCGATTAAATTGTGTAGCTTGCATTGTCATGGAATGTTTGTATTACATGTAAATGGATATTGCTATAAACTATAACTGTATTCACAAAAAAAGAATAATGTAATGTAATATATTGGTATTATTAACCCTTATAACGCTGGAACCGGCTTCATGCTTAAGCAAACAGGTTGGATCCAGGCCAGCCGCCAAGTAAATTGACGGCTGGCCTGTGATCTAACCTGTTTGCTACTCTGAGTATCTTTCCCCTTCCTCTTCAAAATTAAGCAAATATTTACGGTTTCGGAAAGCAGACGTCACACATTTTTTTATTTAGAAAATTACACACACAGCATTCTAAGGGTTAAACGTCGAAAAGAAGATTTGCGAAGCCGGATTCGTTTTCAACAGATACTATATGCAAGCGGTGTGACTCAGTGAATCACGGGTTTAGGGTATCATGCTCCATCGATTGCAGTATTCCAAATTACCAAACTGTTTGTACAACGCCAGGAAAATCAATCCCGCCTGCTTTGTATTCCAAACACTCCGAGTCCCGTCTTCCACTCGACTTGGACCGCTGATTTATTTGGCTGTAGTCCGAATCGGAAAATAGAAGAGGGAGGGGGTGGGAGGGGGAGAAAGGGTGCGTGGGTGTCCATTCTATTCGCCTGTTGCTTTTGTTTTACTTTAACATCGCATCAACATACTGTATGATATAAACATAACGTTGTAATACGTTAACCCTTTCCCAAACAATAACGATTGTTACAGATCAATTTAGAAAACATTGTGGGAAAAAGAGAAATTACTCGTGACGAGCAATTTCTCCTTTTCCCAAAATGTGTTCTGCCATATCACAAGATTATTTTCCAATTTCATCACATTTTAAAATGTCGTCTGCAAACTCTTTCAATTTAGGACAGTCGAAAATGTGTTGTTTGGGAAAGGGTTGAAATATAATGCATATACTATGTCGATTGTCGTTGTCAGATAAATGTGAAACCAAAAATGCCTCACAAGAGTCACACGAATGCTCAATTTGAATAGCAGACAAGGTTTTGGGTAATAATGTCGTTTGGTTCTACCAATTGTATACAAGGGTGCATTGGTATTTGCATAGATCGTTAAGACGTTGTTGAAATTGTGTTGAAGGCGTAATAAAATACAAATTAGAAAACATAATTTTAAACATCTAGAACAACTAAAAAACGAAAAGCGTGAAACTGAATAAAACGTGTACGAGATTACATATGATTCGTTTAGCGGCGGGGTAATGTGAAGCGTATGGCAGCTTAAATGTCAAAACGCCATGATCAGAGTTAATCTGTAGTGTTTGCTTGGAAAATACGTAGGTTGTGTGTAACTCTATACCTAGACGAATATGTACAATAGACCTGTGTTTGTTCTTGTTGTGTGTTGAGGATATAAAACACTAGTGTTGGTAGCATATGTTGTTTGTTTTATACGTGTTCTAATGGTGAAATGGTACACCCCATATGATATTGATAGGGACGGAAAACTGAGCCCGAAGCTTTATTTGTTTATATGGGATTGGCTGAGAAGAATTTAAGGGAATTATCTTTAAATTATCTTTAAAAGGAAGACAAATTATCAACATACAGTATCACAAATGTCCTTTTTCAAATTGAATAGAAAAGAAACCGTTGCGGTTTAAGGATAGAACGAATTTATCATTGTGTTGCCTTAAGTTGTGGTCTTCAATCTGTTCGTACTCAAATGTTCAAATACACTCCGAACTGCAATACCATGCCAACGTTTGATAATCTAAGCAGAATACACATGATAAAAGTGTCAATAGTTGTCATCAACGGCTTTTGAAATTGAACTTTTATCTTCAAAGCAAAAGCCTATTTGATCGAAATATATATGTGCACATTTCCAATCCATATCGACTCATTTGTAAACTACTTTTGCAGACGGTACTAAGATATTTCAAGAAGAGAAGAAATTACTTTCACGAACAAGTTTTTCTTTTTATTTGATGCTTTTTGCTTAATGAAAAAGTGGCAATTCTAAATTTTCGTATTTCGTAACCTGCTGCACGCAAACGATTCAAAATTATATCTACCACATAATATCATATCTGTTAACCAATTACCAAACAATAACGACATTTCACTAGTTTGTTGCAAACTTCTTTGGAAATCATTGTGGGAAATGGAGAAATAGCTCGTGAAGAGCCATTTCGCTTTTTCTGACAATATTGTCTGCCTTATTAGAAGATCGTTTTTCAAATTCATCACATTTTGAAATGTTGACTGCAAACTCTTTTAATTTGGGAGGGTCGAAACGTTTGTGCTTAGTAAAGGGTTAACAGGTTCACATCTCAGCTCTTCCTATTCTTTCAGATCCCGCAGAATCACTTCTCTACGAGTCTTCCGAGTTCTTAGGGTCCACGAAATCGTGTCCGGTCAATCTGACCCGGTCACGTGACGAAAACAACCCGTTCCATTGGACACTCAACTCGGCCCATAGCCACGCCCCCTTACGTTCGGAATGCTCCGGCTTTCACAGCCTCGTACAGATAGCGGAGCTCGAAAACGACGACTCAGAGGACGGAACAGCGGAAGTCGGACCGTCCTCAACAAGCATAACCGCTGAGGTGATCCGAATACGCGGGAAAACCCGGAACCAGTCCATCGAACAGATGACCTTGGACTTCATCAAAGAGACGGAGGCTCTGAGCGGCGTCAACCAATCAACGGACTCGGCGAGAAAACAGAAGAGATTCTCCATCACTGAGTTCCTGAAGTACGACACGGATGGCTCAAACTGTACGTCCCCCGTTGTAGAGACGATCGAACTTCTGAGCGCTGTCCAGTGCGATATAGACTTTGACTACGAGGAGCGTATGGACGAAATGCTAGAGACCGCGGATTTCCCGCGGGATGCCACCTTCGTCTCCATCAAGGAGTTGCTAGAAGAATCGTTTGAGAAGGACAAAGATGTCGATGAGACCAGTGAAGGTGAAAACATTGGTGTGGTACAGGCCGGTGGAATTGCTACGAATAAGCTAAATAGAGACAATGGGGACTTAACCGAGTCCGCTTCAGATTTGCTTGATCGGAACAGCGTATATATGGGCGTACCGCATTGCCCTGTTGAGAGAGGATACCTGGGAAGCACCGAAGACATGCTGGAAGAAGAGGACGTCTGTAACCTTGACAACTCGACCTCCTTTAGCAACGCGGACCTGACGGGCTACGAGGACCGGAACATGCAGGAGTCTATCGACACCGGGTACGCGAGCGTGACACGTGACTCCGACAGCATGTCCTCGCGCGAGGACGTGTGCACAAGTGGCGACCTTGACCTTGAGTGGGACAACGATCCGGTCACGCACCACCTCACTCTTGACTACCGAACCACCTTGACGACGGGCGGCGACAACAACAACATTGCTCCCGTACGAAGGCCGAGGTCAAGGTCGCTCGGTGACCACGGCTGTATGTGTAATAGGAAAATGTCAAGGTCATTGGGCGACATTGAGACGAGTCTGGACGAAAAGGTGACGCGCCTGCGCGAAGAGAAGCTCTTCGTTCAGCGGAAGATTCTTGAGGCGATCGAGGAGGAACGAGTGCGTCATCAGCAGTTACGCTACTTCCGGTCCCTGTCGCCCGTCAACCGGAAGGAGATGCTGGTGCACACCCTGAACGATCTCAAAACGAGGCTCGAGGATCAAAGTACCCGGCTGCAGGCCAGTTACGATATGGTGCTTTCGCTGCAACATAGATTCGCGCAGAGACGAAAAACTCTACCTGCGCTCGAAACTATTCTATAAGCGAACTAGTTACCACACTCGCTAGTCTTTATGATCATCTAGTTAGCATTGATGCTCATTGAGTGTTAATTATCAATTAGTTGTTTCTGTTCTATATTTAAGTAGAAACTGTATTCCAGCAGTAGACAAGACTTTAGGAGATGTGTTGGTACTGTTTTAAGTATCCAAGTTATCCATGTGGTGCGTGTTTTAAAACCGATAGGACATGTAGTAAGCCACCAGTTTAGCCCCTCGGTTAACAGATATTTCAAACCAAGGGCCTTAGATAGCAGCTCTTATTTCAAGATATCGTGAAATTCCAAGCTACAGCCAGTCTTAGACTTTTCATTACAAATGTAACACACATAGAGATACTAATATAGATCATTCTGTTAAAAAGGGCGAGGACATATTGTGAGTTAAAGGCAAATATGCTTGGCACGAATAGTACTATATATCTTGTCAAAATCGGTCTCCCTTTGAAACATCAGCTCTTAAAGAAAACCTTAACTGCTCAATAATGGCAATTCTGTCCTTGAGCTTACAATGTTTTCTCTGTAATGTTAGATGCATATGTGTTTATTTTACAAGAGTTACATTCGACAAACATGAGGGGGGAATGGTTGTTCGAAGATGAAGCCAAATAACGGTTTGTTACGGCAGAACATTCGCAATTACGTCCATTTTGATATTCGCGAAAGGTTTCATTCGAAATTGCGTCTCTCAAAATGGCTTCATTCGAAAATTGCATCTCTCAAAATGTAGAGATGAAATAAGACGGCCTACACCTTACACCTAACCTTGTGGATGGTTATCCGCAGTAATTTTGCTATCGGAGCATTTAGTGTTTCATTCGGAAAGCTTAGGAAGGTTTCCAAGTTATCCAAACGAAGCACGTTTTTAAACCAGAAATACTTAGCAGCTAACTTAGCCCCTCGCTTTGTAGATAACCTTTCCAAAACATTTTCTGTGTAAGATCGTTTATTTAGACATTTTTCCCGGCAAAGTAGTGGTAATTTACTTAGGAATTTCGTATGAACCAGATCATTTCTTTTAAACGGTAGTGGACCAACTGATTGCTAGATGGTGCTCAGAAAGAATGCTGTCAAACTTAAACCTTCCAAAAAAATGAGATTAAAACATCGCTCAAGCAGGAATGAACGGTTGTCTTATACGAACAGAAGCTTACAAGCGTTTTCAGACAACCACCGCTTGACTCAATTGTTAATTAACCTAATTAGTTTCGATCCACGTGAAGCCTGACACAATTTCCGATATCTAGATTGATGATGTGTCAATGGGATGCGTGACTTGTGTAATGAAATTGAAATGATGACATGAATAGCTTTATTTCAAAACGAAAGTAGAACTACTCTAGATTATTTGTTATAAAGCTTCGCATTCTCTGTATATTCTGTATGTCTGTCTTAATGCAAGTCTTTTGTCTATTCTCGTTTTTTTTTATTATTGATCTCAATTCTTATTTGCCACTCATTTCATTGTGCTGTCTCTCTTCTCTTCTTCCATTTCCTCTCTCTTTTCCCTCTTTCTTTATCGCTTTTCTCGCTGTTTCTTCTAGCACTCTCCTTGCTTCTTTTCTCCCAACCCCCTCTCCCTCTCTCTCTCTCTCTCTCTCTCTCTCTCTCTCTCTCTCTCTCTCTCTCTCTCTCTCTCTCTCTCTCTCTCTCTCTCTCTCTCTCTCTCTCTCTCTCTCTCTCTCTCTCTCTCTCTCTCTCTCACACACACACACACACACACTCTCTCTCTTTCTCTCTCTATCACTCTCTATCTCTCTTCTCTTCTCTTCTCTTCTCTTCTCTTCTCTTCTCTTCTCTTCTCTTCTCTTCTCTTCTCTTCTCTTCTCTTCTCTTCTCTTCAATCTCTTCTCTCTCTCTCTTTCCCACTGTCTCTCTCTTTCTCTATCTCTCATTCTCTCTCTCACTCTCTCTCTCTATTTCTCTCTTTCTTTCCTACCTTGTCTCTCTCTATTTCTTTCTCTTTCTCTCTGCCTCTCCCCTTTCTCGTTCTCCCTCTTCGACTGTCATTTGAATGGTATGTTCTTACTTCCAACAGATGGCGTTCTTCTTTCTTCAACTTAACCTTATATGTACATCTCTAAAGGTACATGCAGGTTCATAGTTATAAACCTTAAGGCTAGCAACACACATTTCCCATTTACCTTGCTCCATTCCAAGTTTCGTATATGAGGGCTTGTTTAATTTAGAACATTCCATTTATATTTAAAACATTAGATGAATCGGTTATATAAAAAGCGATTATGCTAAGGTCATAAATGTACTGTATAACATAACGTTATCCAAGATATAAGTCATTTAGAAAGTTAAGACAAAAGCTTTTGTATGACAATATAAAGGCGATATCTAGTTTTAGTTACACCTTCAGCGCATTACTGACGGTGGTTGCTTAATCCATTACCAAACAATAACGACCTTTGAGATGTTTGTTGCAGACGACTCTGGGAAACATTATGGGAATAGGAGAAATTGCTCTTAACGAGCAATATCCCCATTTCCCATAATGTTTTCTGCCATATCAGAAGATTATTTTTGATTTTCATGACATTTTGACTTGTCGTCTGCAAACTCTTTCAATTTGGGGCAGTCGAAAATTTGGCGTTTGGTAAAGGGTTAATTCAAGATTGACTCTACAATTTTTGTTCATCTTTGTCGCATTTCTGTATAGATAATTTCTAGACTGTTGGTATTTAAATCTACATGTTTACTTTATGTGGATTGGGATTGTCAAATTCTGTGGTGTGGTGCGCTTTCTAGGTAAGGGTCACTGACCAAGGTGAATGACTCAAATATAACGATAAAGAAATGTTAGAATTCAACCCGATCAAACCATACATTATACTTTAAAGCATTATTCTATTTAAATACAAATGAAAATTATGACATGAAATAAGCGGATGTATGTGTATATATATATGTGGCTTATGGACGTATATTTGATGCGGTAACAGGCTCATTCAATTATGGTTATTGTATACGATTATTTGATATGTGTTATTTACGGTATAGAATGTCAGTCTTCATATATCCATTATGAAAGTATGCGTCTAGTAAATAATCTAAACCTCAAATTGATTCTGTTTTATAAACTTATTCCTATTTCGTTCAAAGAAAGTTGTATGTTTGATTCACAAAGAGACAAACTTGTATACATGTATTTGATTCAGAAGGAAACAACAATACGTTAAAGCGCTAACATTTTCATCCTAAGAAGTTCATATCAATATTTTTGGAAACAGTCTGAGATTCACAACCCCTACGTGGTTCATTTTTTTTGTTCTAAAAAGTCAGATCTATACATTGAATTGTCTTCCCTAAGAAATATGCATTGCCGCCTACAATTGGTTAGCTGCAATTTCCTCTTCACTTTTTTCATACAAGCTTTCTTTTATATCCATTAGGACCCATTTGTTCGATCCTGGTATACAATTATTATTGTTAAACACGCAATTCTGCGGTTATAATTCTCTCTAATTGGTAGAAAACATCAGTTACCAATTCTTTGTTTTTCTCTGAGTTATTGCATTCTAGCGATAGAGCTGCACGGCGATGTTTCCCAGAATCGTACGGCTGTAATTATGGAGAAGTTTTCGTTGAATAGTGCAATAAAGCTATGTTATACCGTTTATCATTATTATTAGCTATTTTTGTTTTGACTGTATTGTGATAAAATACATCTGAGTATCGTTATTGTACTTGTTATTGTCTTTATTTATGCCACCCATATAACCCATTCCCTTAACCCTTTCCCAAACAATAACGACATTTCACCACTTTGTTGCAGACGACTTTAGAAAACATTGTGGGAAAAGGAAAAATTGCAATTTTTCCTTTTCCCACAATGTTTTCTGCCCTATCAGAAGATTATTTTCCAATTTTATCACATTTTGAAATGTCGTCTGCAAACTCTTTCAATTTGGGACAGTCGAAAATTTGTTGTTTGGGAAAGGGTTAAGGGAGAATACCCATAATCTGCCATTTTGAAACTCATCCTTTCGTAGGATTACTTCGGGCGTTCGCGGTATACAATCGGTCGGAGCCGGAACTGTTCGGTGTAAAGAGAATAGTTTTCATCCCGACCGATGTATACCGAGAAATCCGGAAATAATTCGACGAAATAATAGATTTCAAAATGACAGGTTATGGGTATTCAACCTTACGAATATTTTGGGACTGATCCAACCCTTCACCAAAAGAGGACGACACAATATTGCCGGAATTGCAAAAGCGATATATAATATACCCGCCCATTTCGATTACGACCGATGGTGTAATTTGCTACTGGTCTCAACTGAAAGCAATCACGGGCGACCTAAAAAAACAAACGAGAAGAATTTCATTAAGACATAGAATCAAAAACATACGTACAACTACAACTACAACTACAACTACAACTACAACTACAACTACAACTACAACTACAACTACAACTACAACTACAACTACAACTACAACTACAACTACATCTACAACTCTACAACTACAACTACAACTACAACTACAACTACAACTACAACTACAACTACAACTACAACTACAACTACAACTACAACTACAACTACAACTACAACTACAACAACTACAACTACAACTACAACTACTAACTACAACTACAACTACAACTACATCTACAACTACAACTACAACTACAACTACAACTACAACTACAACTACAACTACAACTACAACTACAACTACTACAACTACAACTACAACTACAACTACAACTACATCTACATCTACAACTACAACTACAACTACAACTACAACTACAACTACAACTACAACTACAACTACAACTACAACTACAACTACAACTACTACATCTACAACTACAACTACAACTACAACTACAACTACAACTACAACTACAACTACAACTACAACTACAACTACAACTACAACTACAACTACTACAACTACAACTACAACTACAACTACAACTACATCTACATCTACAACTACAACTACAACTACAACTACAACTACAACTACAACTACAACTACAACTACAACTACAACTACAACTACAACTACAACTACAACTACAATCTACAACTACAACTACAACTACAACTACAACTACATCTACATCTACAACTACAACTACAACTACAACTACAACTACAACTACAACTACAACTACAA
Source organism: Cerastoderma edule (assembly GCA_947846245.1). Taxonomy (NCBI): domain Eukaryota; kingdom Metazoa; phylum Mollusca; class Bivalvia; order Cardiida; family Cardiidae; genus Cerastoderma; species Cerastoderma edule. Next base: position 16,548,306 of record OX401420.1, read on the forward strand.
CTACAACTACAACTCTACAACTACAACTACAACTACAACTACAACTACAACTACAACTACATCTACAACTACAACTACAACTACAACTACAACTACAACTACAACTACAACTACAACTACAACTACAACTACAACTCAACTACAACTACAACTACAACTACAACTACAACTACATCTACATCTACAACTACAACTACAACTACAACTACAACTACAACTACAACTACAACTACAACTACAACTACAACTACAACTACAACTACAACTACAACTACAACTACTACAACTACAACTACAACTACAACTACAACTACAACTACAACTACAACTACAACTACAACTACAACTACAACTACAACTCTACAACTACAACTACAACTACAACTACAACTACAACTACAACTACAACTACAACTACAACTACAACTACTACAACTACTACAACTACAACTACAACTACAACTACAACTACAACTACAACTACAACTACAACTACAACTACAACTACAACTACAACTACAACTACAACTACAACTACAACTATAACTATAACTATAATTATAATTATAACTATATCTATAACTATAACTATAACTATAACTATAACTATAACTATAACTATAACTTTAACTACAACTACAACTACAACTACAACTATAACTATAACTATAATTATAATTATAACTATATCTATAACTATAACTATAACTATAACTATATCTATAACTATAACTATAATTATAATTATAACTATATCTTTATCTATAACTATAACTATAACTATAACTATATCTATAACTATAACTATAATTATAATTATAACTATATCTTTATATATAACTATAACTATAACTATATCTATAACTATAACTATAACTATAACTATATCTATAACTATAACTATAATTATAATTATAACTATAACTATAACTATAACTATAACTATATCTATAACTATAACTATAACTATAACTATATCTATAACTATAACTATATCTATAACTATAACTATAACTATAACTATATATATAACTATAACTATATCTATAACTATAACTATAATTATAATTATAACTATAACTATAACTATAACTATAACTATAACTATAACTATGACTATAACTATAACTATATCTATAACTATAACTATAACTATAACTATATCTATAACTATAACTATAACTATAACTATAACTATATCTATAACTATAACTATAATTATAATTATAACTATAACTATAATTATAACTATATCTATATCTATAACTATAACTATAACTATAACTATAACTATAACTATAACTATATCTATAACTATAACTATAACTATAACTATAACTATATATATCTATAACTATAACTATAACTATAACTATAACTATAACTATATATATCTATAACTATAACTATAACTATAACTATAACTATATATATATCTATAACTATAACTATAACTATAACTATAACTATAACTATAACTATATCTATATCTATAACTATATCTATATCTATAACTATAACTATATATATATCTATAACTATAACTATAACTATAACTATAACTATAACTATAACTATAACTATAACTATAACTATAACTATTTTATTCTACACATTTACAGTTTGAATCATCCGAGTTAGGGTAAGAGGCGAATATTTGCTTTGCGTAAAAGACATTTTCCAAATTAACGCCACCGCGACAAAGGCTTCTGATTAAAAGAAAATTGTATTTCGTTCTTCTCCAAGCTTAGTTAACCCTTTACAAAACGCCAAATTTTCGACTGTCCTAAACTGAACATGTTTGCAGACGGCATTTCATAATGGGATGAAGTTGGAAAATAATCTTCTGATGGGTAGAAAACATTTTGGGAATAAGAGAAATTTCTCGTCATGAGCAATATCTTCCTTTCCCACAATGTGTTCTTGAGTTGTCTGCAACGAAGTGGTAAAATTCCGTTATTGTTTGGTAATGGGTTAAAAATTTAGTAATTGCATGTTTTAGAACATCGCATGTGATTTCTTCTTTTGACACAATCCTATACTACGTTTTCAAACATAAGGCATGTCATAGTTGTACACAATTTCTCTTCTGTGAACAAGTACATGTAACGTTATAACCATAATTAAGACTCGTGTTTTTCGTTATTGATCTTTTTGAAGTAACAAGAAAAATCGTTTTTATTTCTGAAACAATTCTAAACATAGTTTTATTGTTAGGATATCTCTATGGTGAGCGCTCATTTGTTAGAAAATCGTTTTTCTACATTTTCAATGGTTCTAAATGTAATGTTTTAAAAGGTTTGCCTATGTTTGATCTCAATTTGAATTATCCCAAAACAGATTTATTTGAATAAGCTAATGAATGCAATTTAAGTTTATATCTGTTATAGAATAAAGCCAACTTTTACTTTTTTATACAAGACATAGAGAATAGATGGTTGGTGTCGTGAATCGGAAATGTTATCGGGCAAGGCTTAGGAATATTATCCGGTGAGCCGAAGGCGAAACGGATAATATTCCGATGCCGAGCCCGATAACTTTTCCCATTCAAAGACACCAACCATCTATTCTATTTATCCTGTTACCTTTATGTATTCTTTCAAACAAATAATATACAAATAAAACGCGAGAATGAAGGAAAAAATATGTAGACAATGATGTAAACATGACGTCATTTCGTTCTTATGACGTCATGATTTGTCACGTGGATGTATTATATGGCTAGTGCCGGATATCACAAATGTTATACGGCACCTAGTTATCGGTCCCAAAATGACACTATTGACAGGATAAAACTCGCATTGAATATTTGCCTAGGAGTTGTAAGAGTAGTTCTCCCATGAATAATCAAGGGACTGACAAGGCAATGAATGCGTGTTACCCTTGGCAGCTTAATTGACACTTCCATCCCATGAGTAAGCCACAGCACATTCCGTGCTTAGCTAATGATGCAAATACCGTTTAAGTGTGCTTAAAGACAGTATGATTTCCAATAAATACAAGACTATCAGAAAGGCTAAACATATCATATTCCATTTAGTCCATGTGCACAATCCTCGGACGTGGATGGTTACTTTTTAAGGAACTTACGAAAGTAAAGGCTTACACATTTATCTAATATTTCAGCAGAGAAATCAATAAAACATTAGCTAAACTTGGGCATTTGTCATTTTACACAAATCCGGTGACAAGGCGACATAATCTAGATAAAGCGGGCATATATATCAAGCTATAGATCACCGGTCACGTGATACTCAGAATACACTGAAATCAAACATACATGCTCTTGCACTGAAGTGTTTAAGGATCATACGGTGGTATTAACTAAGCGATAAAAGATACAGTATTAAATAGGCAAATAGCTGTCATATTTAGGCCTGGCATATATGGCATTTGAAAGGAAAGCCCAAATTATACTGTATTAAAAAAGGGCAAAAGAAATGCCCCATTCGTTATATAGCCAAACATAAAAAGAGTTCAAGTACGTCAAAGACCTAGCAGTTTTCTATAGGTTACTTAAGGTACCAAATTTAATAGGCAAGCAAAGTTAAATTCAGAACAAGCCAGCATTCAAAAAGCATACAAACACAAAAAATGCCAAGTTTGTTAATCAAAGCCTACGTTATGGTCTTTAATATGTGATCAAATATAATGACCCCAAGCACAATGTATATGTTGTGTAAAACCCATTAAAGCCAGCTTCATAAGATAAAACTAACAAGGACGAATTTGACCAATGTGTGACAATGTTGCCCGGATTAGTGGTAAAGATCTTCTTATTCTTCGACCATTCGATGTAAAAGTTACAGAAATGAATTTCATCAGGGACTCCGTGGTCTATTAATCAGCCCTTAGAATGCTGGATGACTTTCTAATAATAAATGTTCGCGTAGTCGACTTTCTAAAACCTTAAGGTCAGACCTGGGTAATGGAAAAATGACAATTTCTTTGGTTAAAACCTAAAATGAAATGTAATTCATAAAAAATTTATCATTTCAAAGGCATTCACGGAGCCAATTTCCAAAATTTGTTTGATTTTGAATTTATATTTATAAAATGAATATCAACTATTTTGTTCTTTATTTCATGTTAATTACCTCCCTTTTATTTTCACATTGAAACTGAAATTACATGAATGAAGTTAGCAAATTAAAATTTCAATTTAGGAACAATTCTTATAATATTGATCTTGACTTTAACACAGAACTTGTTCTGTTAAATTTTTAATTTTGTTATTTTGACCGTTTTCCATTTCCCAGGTCTTACCTTAAGTGTCTGCTTAATGTTGGTGAGGAAAGATATTCAGAGTAGCAAACAGATTAGATCACATGCCAGCCGCCAATTAACTTGGCGGCTGGCCTGAATCTAACCTGTTTGCATAAGTATGAAGTCGGTTCCAGCACTATAAGGGTTTGAGTAGAGGACTTGCAACAGCATCACCCCTTTCTATGTGGGTTCAATTCCTGGTGATGGAAGTAAGACCTTCATACGCGGAAGTCTCTCGACGGATTACCGGAATATCGATGTCTCTGCCCGGCTTGAACAACACTTAACGACGTTCACGGTAGTTTTTTCTGCGCACTTCATCTGCGCAGCCAAGGGATAGAATAAGCTGTTACCGAAGAGGTACCTGCATAGAAGTCGGATAAACGTTTTTATTCGGATGAAACTTAATGTGTGCGATATTTTTCAAAGATTAATCATATTATCAAAAAAACTTTTAAAGGTTATTAAAATTATTATATATTTCTCATGCATTTTCAGCCCCCAGCTTCTAATTTTAAAGTTAAAAGTTATATTAGTCGTTTTTATAAATGTTTTTCAAAAACGGTTACCATAGAAACTGTCATTTTACAGAACAAATAATAATTCGTCAACATATTCTTTTTTTGGCATTTTGTGTTTAAAGATTTAATTTTGCTTCAAACACTGAAAATAAGAAAATTCTATGAAAGGAATGTTTAAATATCCTCATTTATTTGTAATTTAAATATCAATTTTCATTGTCTTTTGCCGAATACAAACATTTGAAAAACGGATTTGGATTACAAAAATGTTCAGATAATTCAAATTAACATTGAATTATAAAGTATTGAATATATGAATACATTTTTTTTTAATGTGTTAATAGACTTTCAAGAAATTATTTTGTAACCTTTGATGATGGTATGGTCATTTTTGCCCCAAACGGTTACCATGGAAATTGCCGTTTTACAAAAAAACTAACTTGTCGACCTGCATTTTTCTTTTCATTTCTGAATTCACAATAAAGTTTTAAAAAACATATCCAAAATTTAGAAAAATCTTTGAAAGGATAATTTACTTACAATACTGTAGAAAATTTCTTAACCCTTTCCCAAACAATACATGTTCGACTGTCCCAAATTGATGGAGTTTGCAGACGACATTTCAAAGGGTGATAAAATTGGAAAATAATCTTCTGATAGGACAGAAAACAATGTGGGAAAAGGTACAATTTCTCCTTACGAGCAATTTCTCCCTTTCCCATAATTTTTTTTCTGAAGTCGTCTGCAACAAAGTGGTCAAATGTCGTGATTGTTTGGAAAAGGGTTAAAGGCATTTATGTTTAAGGTCGTCCTCCATCGTTTAAAGACGGACACTGCGACATAACTGAAATCATGCTTACGCGATGTTAAATCCGTACAAATCAATAGTGAAATGTTTGACTTTCTTTCATGAAACAATAGGTGGTCGTGATGGAATGACGCCTAAAAAGACGGTTACTCGTTCAAGCGTTTCGGATCCAGAAAATACTTGAATATAACAAAAGACATGTAACAAAGGCGTTAAAGGACCAACAGACGAACCAGTCTGTCAACGACATCAGTAACGACAGACCCCTGTACTACTACGTATCGCGGCGCGATATGGCTTTTTGTGTTCCTACGCCCCGTATTACTGTAGAAACATACGCAACGAAATTGGTTTTATTTACTTAAACCGCAGGAATTGAGTGTGACATGTTTTAAGTACAAAACAGGTTAATTTAACATTTGAATCAATGTTGATATCAATGGACGAAAAAAATATCTGTGAAAACGTGCACCTGTCGGTTTGAGACTAAGATTGTGGTGTCACGTCACAACAACAACAATAACGTATCTATTTATAGATTGATTTTCCCACAATACATATTAGTGCACAAATTAATCGGATCCGAGTGACCAGCTTACCGGAACCATCCAGAAATGTTCCGTTCCAAGCAACAAGTTGTGTACATTTACAAGTCATGATCTTAGCCTATATTTGGCCCAAGTTATAATCGCCTAGGTTCGGAAAAATGGTTCCCTTTATAAATACAATTACACATTTGACCTTTGAATACATCTCTCACTCCGTATATAGCTCACTTGTTCAAATCTGCTGCACAAACCTTAAACACATTACCACCTAACCCAACATTTTTCTGCGTCTTGCAGCAGATGACTTTTAAAAAGCATGATGCCAAAATGAGAAATTGCTTATCACAAGCAATTTCTTTTTTTACCACAATGCTTTTTCAATACATTGTATAGTCACACATCACATCAAAAGAACCGAAAGCTTTTCACATATTGACAACGCTTTCTAAAGTCGCGTAAATAAAAAAATCGTCTGGAAGTTGTAAAGATAAACTATCGTGGTAATATAATGTTTTTGTCCATATAAGCAATGTATTCTTTTGTCGTGATGGCTCTTTACAAAATACTTCAAAAACATTAAATATAAAAGCTTCGTATGATGGGGATTGTGAAGAACATGTTCCTTAGGCAGGGCAGAAAGTCTAATCTCTAAAATTTAAAAAGTGAAATGGCTGGTCAAAGAGTTTCTTTTCGCTTTAGTCTTTTTTTTTTTAAATAAAGGCCGAGTGTATAACGCTTTAAATCTGACCCAAAAGATGTTAAGAGATGGTACAGGGTTCCTTCGTTTAAAGTTATAACAGACGATAATCATTAAAATACAAGAACACAAATCGTTCTTTGTTAATAAAGGGGATCAATCGTTATGAACAAAAAGGCATAGTGTTCTTTGAATAATTCCAGCTTCATTACTCCTCTTTGTTACATATTATACTGGATGTTGGTGCGTATAAAGATGTTTATGAAAGAAAGAGGTTGATTTTTAACCCTAATAGTGCTGGAACCGACTTCATGCTTATGCAAAGATGTTAGATCCAGGCCAACCGCCAAGTAATCTGGGTCTGTCCTGTGATCTAACCTGTTTGCTACTCTGGGTATCTTTCCTTAACAAAATTTAGCAATTATTTGAGGCTATGAATAGCAGACGACAGAAAAATCTTATTTTAGAAAATTACCCATCATTCTAAGGCTTAAACGTCATTGTTCACAAATGTGAGGAAACGTGAAAGTTAAAATCGATTTCTTTAAATCTCCCCAACAGCCATAGTGTTATATAATACACACTGAAGAATCGTTATTAAAAGCAAAATTCGATCGTTTTAAGTTCTTTAAAGTATATCTACAGTGAATTAACATGTATTCTGAACTAAATGCGCTTTTTTTTTTATAGATCTCCCGCATATAAGCTGTGCATACTTCGATTAATTGACCCTTCATGAATTGATTATACTTAATAGCTACTTTAGACTGTACATCAAACACCAATTCAAATACTTCAACGATTTTTCATTTTGAATTTCAAATGTTGTCTGCTGTGAACAAGCACATTTAAAGAATAGGATGATTTTTCTAACTAATCTTAAACAGAGATAAGCATGTATGCCAAGCTCAAACCAATCCCTCCATTTTCTTCTGTGTTAGCATACCTACGACCAGCGAGGCAGGTGGTAACAGTCGTTTGTAATCAAAAGATTACATTTCGTGAAAAAGCGTTTAACTAGATGATCTTTATAAATTATGTATGTTATCTTTATATTTAAATTCCCGGTATAATTTATTTCATATAATATAGATCATCTGTTAAACAGGGTCGGTTTCACAAATCAAGGAACAAAGGAAAACGATCACGACGAAATGTAGAAGTTGACCAGATTTCCAAGCTGCACTTAATATTACTCCAGGCAAGAGCATGGGAAGACATGGAAAGACAATATTCTATTAAGTAACTAAATGAAATAAACATTTTAACGTCGGGGTGCAGTTGCAATGTTATTGTTTCCAGCCGTTGTTTGTTTATTTTAAGTTTAACGCGGTACAAACAGCATTTCCGTTGCGTTACGCATTTCCTTGAATAATAAGTACTAGGGTTACAGCCCTGGGGCCCGTTTTACTAAACAGTTTACGCTTAAGATTTGCGTAAGTCTAAAACAACAAGTCCTTTTATTTCAATATTTGGCAAAGCAATATTGCAAAGTAACACATCATTGGAATCGTCTCTCCGAGACGCTTCCAATGACGTGTCACATTGCAATATTGTACTTTCATAGAAGATATTATCCATGTTAATCAATTATGACTTACGCAAACATTTTCCGTAAGTTGTTTAGTAAAACGGGCCCCTGATGTGTCTTGCCAAAAGACAATCCAACAAAACAAGAAGTACGAGTGTTTTCAGGTTTTATTAAGAGGTTAATTAAAATCGCAATATTGGTGAGATCAAACAAGTATCTATGAAGTGAGGTTTCTTTAACCCATTACCAAACAGTTTCATTACTTTGTTGCAAACGATTCTGGAAAAACAATGTGGGAAAAGGAGTAATTGCTCGTAACGAGAAAATTCTCCTTTTCCAACAATGTTGTATACTCTATCAGAAGATCACTTTCGAAAGAAATCACATTTAGAATTGTTGTATGCAAATTTTCATTTAGGGACAGTACAAAACGTGGCGTTTGGTAAAGGGTTAAACTAATCTCTCTGACGAGACGTAACATCGTCACTTTATAAAAGAACGAAATCTAAGATCGAAACTTCAAGTAAAAATAAGCTTATCACGCTTCTTAATCTCTGCCTATTCGGTGATTTCTACAAAGTTATTATGTTTCGTACAAGGAACTTTCTAATTGCATATCATACCGTTCTTCGTCGGGTGGTGCAATGGTCACCAACACATTACGTATCCGTCTTAGTATGAACCATTCTGTATGGTACAGTTCAACTTATGTTAAGAGGTCAGGCTTTCGAAATGAGAAGATTTGCTGTTTAAGAAAGGATGGTTGCTTAACACAAATTGATGGTCACTATAAATCTAACAATTGGACTTTCTTACGTGGCTGTTTGAGGCAGGTTGGCTGCTTCAAGAGATGGTTGCTTAACACAAGTTGGACTGTATTTAAGAATCTGGCGCCATTTCATATTCATGACCCTCTTCCTTGTGCGTAGCTTCCGAATATAGGGTGATTTCAAGTTGCCGATTCAACCGCGCGTGCATCATGCGATTTCCACAAAGACCTTGCCGAAACTGTTTTCGCCGAGATGGTTCAAATGAGAACCCACAACTCAAGGTTGGGTCACAAGGTTTGAACCATTAACCAAACGCCAAATTATCGACTGTCCCAATTTGAAAGAGTTTGCAAACGACACTTCAAAATTTGATGAATTGGAAAAACAATTCTGTTTGATAGGGCAGTCAACATCGTGGGAAAAGGAGAAATTGCTCGTTACTAGCAATTTCTCCTATTCCCACAATGTTTTCTAGAGTCGTCCGCAACAAACTGGTCAAAGATCGTTATTGTTTGGTAATGGGTTAAAACAGTGCATTAAAAAGATCCAAATATCCCCTTTGACCTTGCCACTCGGACACCTTTTGCTTAAGCCCCTTTGAAAGCGTGCATCAACCTTAAAGGCACATAAAAGGAGATAAATAGAAATAAATTACTAAAGAGTATATGGAGTTCTTTTATTATTTTCATAAAAGTCATGACAATTAATTTACGAATGCATTGAGACCCTATTAAATAGACTCCTTTAACATAAGTTATTTTGTGCTTGAAATATAGAAGACTCCAAATCAATCATGTTTATCAACAACCTGTTTGTTTACATATTCAAAATAAAGAATTCTGATTGGTCGGTTTAAACATTTGTGTATCAACTGTCAAGGTCAGTGGTGAAGAATCACGCAATTAAACTGGTTAATCTGGTTTAATTCTTGTTGGCTTTCATGTCTAAGTTGTGCTGATGGGTTTTACCAATTAATATAGTTTTATATAGCATTAATCTCCTTTTATGTGCCTTTAATGACAATGCGTGTAGATGCACAATAAAACAAGTATGATAGTAGAACAAACTCATATCAATTTTACATTAATTGTGAGCCAAGTTCTTGCAACTTAGACTAATCAATCTCGATCCTGCTTCCCGGATACACAACCAGTCCTCGCTCCGATTTGTTTACCGTACCTTACCTTATTTAGCTTATTTGTTTTACATCGATTGTGAAGGAAGGTCAAAGCTTGTTCAAAGCCACTCTCGATGACTGCTTCCTGGATACTAAACCAGTACTCGCGACGATGTGTGGGTAAGTCCGTACATTTCCACCTCGCCGCTAAAGGGGATCTAACCCGGGACTCTCTTATCCTGAGACCAACGGTCTACCAGTGTGTCAGTGTCGCCCACCACAATATAAGCTCATCGACAGATAAAGCATTGGCTGATCCAGCGCGAATTTACTCTGATTTCTGTCATTATCTTGACCCTTTTCGCAAGATGACGTCTAACCATGATAACCTTTAAATAGTCATCTAATTTGGAACACGACGTTTGTCCACGCGTCATAAAGATATAGACGGTATAACCATGAAGTTGACTATCGGATTCCTCGTCGTGTGCGCTTATATCGGTATGTAGACCTAAAATGACTTTAAAGTGACTTTCTAACTGTTTGTGCATCTAATGTTGTTGTTTGTCATAATCCATTACCAAAGAATAACTGCATTTGATCTGTGTGTTGCCGACGACTCTGGAAAACATAACGAGAAATTTCTCCTTTTCCAACAATGTTTTCTGCCCAATCAAAAGATTGTTTTCAAATTCATATAACAGTTTGTGCAACTTATGTTATTGATTTTCTTAACCCATTACCAAACAATTACGATATTTGACCAGTTTGTTGCAGACGACTCTGAAAAACATGTTGGGAAAAGCAGAAATTGCTCTTATCGAGCAATTTCCCCTTTTTCCAAAATGCTTTCTGCTCTATCAGTCGATTGGTTTTTTTTTCAATTTCAACACATTTTCAAATGTTGTCTGCAAACTCCTTCAATTTAGGACAGTAGAAAATCTGACAATTAAAACCTTTAAATAGTCACTTAATTTGGCACACGATGTTTGTCCACACGTCATAAAGATATAGACGGTATAACCATGAAGTTGACTATCGGATTCCTCGTCGTGTGCGCTTATATCGGTATGTAGACCTTAACTGACTTTAAAGTGACTTTCTAACTGTTTGTGCCTCTAATGTTGTTTTTATTTTTAACCCATTGCCAAAGAATAACTGCATTTGATCGGTGTGTTGCAGACGACTCTGGAAAACATAACGAGAATTTTCTCCTTTTCCAACAATGTTTTCTGCCCAATCAAAAGATTGTTTTCAAATTCATGTAACAGTTTGTGCAACTTATGTCATTGATTTTCTTAACCCATTACCAAACAATTACGATATTTGACCAGTTTGTTGCAGACGACTCTGAAAAACGTGTTGGGAAAAGCAGAAATTGCTTTTATCGAGCAATTTCCCCTTTTTCCAAAATGCTTTCTGCTCTATCAGTCGATTGGTTTTTTTTTTCAATTTCAACACATTTTCAAATGTTGTCTGCAAACTCCTTCAATTTAGAACAGTAGAAAATCTGACAATTAAAACCTTTAAATAGTCACTTAATTTGGCACACGATGTTTGTCCACGCGTCATAAAGATATAGACGGTATAACCATGAAGTTGACTATCGGATTCCTCGTCGTGTGCGCTTATATCGGTATGTAGAGTTCAGCTGACTTTAAAGTGACTATCTAACTGTTTGGGCATCTAATGTTGTTGTTTGTTTTAATCCATTTCCAAAGAATAACTGCATTTGATCGGTGTGTTGCCGACGACTCTGGAAAACATAACGAGAAATTTCTCCTTTTCCAACAATGTTTTCTGCCGAATCAAAAGATTGTTTTCAAATTCATATAACAGTTTGTGCAACTTATGTTATTGATTTTCTTAACCCATTACCAAACAATTACGATATTTGACCAGTTTGTTGCAGACGACTCTGAAAAACGTGTTGGGAAAAGCAGAAATTGCTTTTATCGAGCAATTTCCCCTTTTTCCAAAATGCTTTCTGCTCTTCAGTCGATTGTTTTTTTTTTTTTTTCAATTTCAACACAAAATAGTCACTTAATTTGGCACACGATGTTTGTCCACGCGTTATAAAGCTATAGACGGTATAACCATGAAGTTGACTATCGGTTTCCTCGTCGTGTCTGCTTATATCGGTATGTAGAGTTCAGCTGACTTTAAAGTGACTTTCTAACTGTTTGTGCATCTAATGTTGTTTTGTTTTTTTAACCCATTTCCAAAGAATAACTGCATTTGACCAGTGTGTTGCAGACGACACTGGAAACGTGGTGGAAAAAGAAGAAATTGCTTAAGTTTACGCAATATATCATACTTAAAGCGAAGCGGTCTTCAATGGAATGTCCGTTATAGTTAAAGTAATCTTGACTGTGGTTTAAAGTGTCGTATATCACTTCAAACAATGAAAGATATATAGAGAATAGATGGTTGGTGTCGTGAATCGGAAATGTTATCGGGCAAGGCTTTGGAATATTATCCGGTGAGCCGAAGGCGAAACGGATAATAATCCAAAGCCGAGCCCGATAACTTTTCCCATTCAAAGACATCAACCATCTATTCTATTTATCCTGTTACCTTTATATATTCTTTCAAACAAACAAGATGTAAATAAAACATGAGAAAAAAGGAAAAAATAAGTAGAGAATGATGTAAACATGACGTCATATTGTTCTTATGACGTCATGATTGGTCGCGTGCATGTATTATATGGTTATTGCCGGATATCATAAATGTTATACGGCACCTAGTTATCGGTCTCAAAATGACACTATTGACAGGATAAATCCTGGATTGTGCATGAAGGTCTTGTCATAATCTTCTCATATATCGATGATGACGAGAACGATATTCTTTTTGAATATTGAATGAATATGCCCGAGGCGTTCGGCTACCATCGAGTATGCTCGTGAACAGTCCGCGGCATGCTTTCTTTGACGACGGCACCATTGTTATTTACAAGACGCAATCTTAGCATGCACGAAATCATTGAATGCCCCTGTGAGTTACAAAAACGGACATTCTAAAAGTAGTAGCTTATAAAAGGTTCATGATCCGATTATCTAGTCTTACATAGAAAATCTAGTTCTATTTTACGTAAGAAATATGCGTTGTTATTCTTGCGGTTAAAGAGGTTTTATTTTCAAAAGATGAAATCCCTTTCTCTGAGAGAGTCTCTCTAACCCTTTACCAAACGCACAATTATCGCCTGTCCCAAGTGGAAAGAGTTTGCAGACGATATTTCAAATTATAATGAAAATGAAAAAATATCTTCTGAAAGGCCAGACAACATTGTGGGAAAATGAAAAATTGCTTCTTAAGAGCAATTGCTCCTTTTGCCACAATGTTTTTCAGAGTTGTCTATAAAAAGTGGTTAAATGTCGTTATTGTTTAGTAATAAGTTTAGTACATTTTGAAGGCTTTCATTTCAGCGATCGTCGTTTCGACCAAGTGTCAACACGATGATACCAGCGCCTGTGTCGGCCACATCACGTGCCCAGCGGACGGAGAGGAAATTAGCTGCGAGCACGACCAGTGCACATGCGTAATGGCGAAACCCACCGACGCGCCCCCTATGAGTGAGTAGCGTCCGCCTCGTAATCGGGTTGTTCCGGGAGCGCTCGGACACTACGGAAATGTACGAAGATTGATAACCATCGCTATTCGGTCGAATAAGCTGATAAGACTTAGGCATTGTGTTCAAAAGGGAAAATCGTTTTTCGGAGATCAATTTTTCACACAAAATCAATCACTATTGAACAGAATATTCTTTGCAAATACTCGCTCTCTTATAGGTAACCTTAGCAATCCGATCAAATAATTAGTTCTAAAAAGGTAGATTGTGTGTATTCTACCCTAGGCCGCAAATTGCCTTATACACAGCGAGTCTGTCTGTCTATACTATGGTCGCTAAGGAAAAATCTGACTTTGATGATATTTAGAGTTGCCTTATACATAGCAAGTCTGTCTAGCTGTACTATGGTCGCTCATGAAAAATATGACTTTGATGGTTTTGGTATTTCCCGTTTCAGACTGCACGGAGAAGGCCGACTGCATCTCGGGAGGTATGACCTGTATCAAGGGAGGTCACCACCCCACCATGTATGATCCATCATGCCTGAATAACGAATGCATTTGTTTGGAACACATTCCCAAATAGGTGATTCGCGTTGTTTAACTATGTTAAGAACATAGCGTATGTTGAGTTTACTTTGTTTGCTGTTAGCCAAGCACCGAATTCAAGAAAGTAATATACGTTGTGTTTGTCTTGTTTGCTCCCCGAATTTAAAAAAGAAAACAAAATACGTTGCGCTTGTTTTGTTTGTTGCAGGCTAATTAAGAAACTCAGATAATATCACACTTTTCGGATATCGTCTTTGGCCCGAAAACACTCATACTCGTGAACAAAATTTGATATCATCAGACTTCAGTTAATTAATCTCTCTATATATAAAACTGTCGTGGAATTAAAACAGATAAGGTGCACATCTTCATAGACTTTGTTACAAGTACTAGTATCTAATTTCTCAGTGTTTTCTGAAGAGCGTCAACATCAAACTATTTAAAGCAAACATTAAAGCATCGTGAAAGCGGATCACACAAAACCTGCATTGATAATGATTCAAAGGTGCTTGTTCACCGATGTGAGGAAATTTGGAAATCAAAAACATATTCTTTTAGAACTGCTCAACAGCCGCACTGTTATATAATACGCAGCGAAGAATAGTCATTGGAAGCGAACGATTATCATTTCTAATTATCTACAGTGTTTATTTATGTATTGCTCATGTAAGAGCCAAGGGGGAAGGGGTTCGAACTAGGATGGCAGATGTGAATAACAAGACTTATGTTGAGAGAAAAGGACATTTATTCAAAATGTCTTAAACAAAAGGTAACTTTTCTAACTCTAATCCAAAAGCAGTCAACTTGATCAATAAAACATTTAAGCATTGAACTTAAACATAGAGGATATACCATTAACCACAAACCTATCAAGTAGACAATATAGGACAGAACCCTTAATCGAACACTCCCAATCCATAAAGTATTTTATGTTTGCATAAAATCTCATGTATAGTGAATTAACATAAATCCAAAAGCGTTACGTCGATTTTAAGATGAACCACAAATGAACTGTACAATCACAAATAAATCGACGCGTCCTGAATCATATGTTATGCTTCCATAAGCTATCTTTGATTGTATATCAAACAACAATACAAAAACTGTACTTTTTCAACAAAATTTTATTTGGAATCTCAAATTTTCTCTTTTGAGGACAAACACCTTTAACCCTTTACCAAACATCAAATTTTCGACAATCCAAAATTGAAAGTTTGCAGACGCCATTTCAAAATGTGATGGAATTAAAAAAAAACTTCCGATAGGACAGAAAACATTGTGGGTAAAGGAGAAATTGCTCGTTAAGAGCAATTTCTCCTTTTCCTACCGTGTCCCACCAGAGTCGTCTGCACCAAAGTGGTCAAATGTCGTTAGTGTTTGTAAAGGATTAAAGGAAAATCACTTACCATTCCTCTGGCTTGCCATCTCGGCTTGAATAACATGTTGATTCTCTCAGCAGCCTTGCTTCTCCCTGCTGCATGTCAGCCTGGAAATTCTGTTATGTCTGTATACTAGACGATGTCGTACTTGGTTCCGTCTTAGAAACAATTTTACCCTTGCGTCGTTTTTGTTAAACCGATTAGCCTCCATTGATGTATTCCCCAAATTTAACAACGAAGCAGTTCTATCGATATTTATGATAAAGGGAGATAACTATACCGAACAATAATTACAAAATTGTACTAAAAATAGCATGTGCAGACATATTTCTCAAGCGTGAAGTACAAGGTGTAACTGTGTTTACTTAATGACCCTCATAAAAAAGAATAAAATAGGAATATAAAAAAAATGGATTTCTTCACGATGTTTTTGCAATAAATAACCCTGATAGTGCTGGAACCGACTTCATGCTTATGCAAACAGGTTGGATCCAGGTCAGCCTCCAATCGGTGGCTGGCATGTGATCTTACTTGTTTGCTACTCTCAGTATCTTTCCTCATCATCATTAAGCAGATATTTAAGTTGTCTTTCTTTCTTTACTTTAAACTTATTTCATTGCCAGAAATATTTTTACAGTGAATTTCAAACACAAAATATACCAGATAGGGTTTGGCTATAAGTTCGCACAACATTGATCGTCCTTCTTCAAGCTTTCGCCTTAACTCTAATCTAATCCAAAAATATATATCTAAGACCAAAAGCGTTGCTACGTTTATGATATCTACTACCTAGAGGTCCACACTAAAGAAAAATGAAGCCTATAACACACTAAAGAAAAGTGAAGCCTATAACACACTAAAGAAAAGTGAAGCCTATAACACACTAAAGAAAAGTGAAGCCTATAACACACTAAAGAAAATTGAAGCCCATACATCCTTTGTACTGCTAAATAAATATGTTTTATTCAGCAGTACAAATGATGTATTGATTCAACAGCATTTTAATTTGACCTTCACATCTCCTTTTAGGTGAACAAGCAACTTTAATGCTCGATATATTGTCAAACAACGACCTTGATAAGTACTACAATATTAACACTAACTATAAATATATCTAAACAAGTGGAATAAGAAAAAAGTCATTAATTATGCATGCTTCGATATTTGGGTTATGCGTCACTACAGAAAATCGAAAGTGTTAATTTTTTTCAGAAAACCTGCTTGTTAACAGATTCAAGGAAACTTTGACATTATAATTTAATTTCTTTAACACTTCAGCTGAACAGTTGTATGATGTGAACGAGGGATTGGAAATAATATAACATATAATTATAACATAATATATAAGCATGAAGAGATCATATAAAATGACGGAAGGTGTATTTACATGAACAGTCTCGTTAATCCGAACACATCCGTTCCCAACAAAATTTCCGGATAACCGAACCATCCGGACTGATGAAGCAGAGCCTGTTCTTATGTAAACACATTAAGACATAAACGGTCTGTATATACGTGTATACTTATAACCCTTTAGCAAACGGCAAATTGTCGACCGTCCCAAATTGAAAGAGTTGGCAGACGACATTTCAAAACGTGATGAATTTCAAAAATAATCTTTCGATATGGCAGAAAACATTGTAGGAAAAGGAGAAATTGCTCGTCACGAGCAATTTCCCCTCTACCCACAATGTTTTCAAAAGTTGTCTGCAACAAAGTGGTCATATAATTCCGTTCCCTCTCTATTTCGTTCGGATATCGAGACACCCGGATAATTGGGGTCCGGATAAACGAGGGTTCACTGTATAACTAAAAGCGTTTCAATGGTTTTGAAATCCATCACACAACGTCTGTGCAAACTAAGACATATTGACTCATTCTGAATGAATTTTGCGTTCACTACCTATTTTTTATCATACTTAAGACTACAATACAAAAACCGCGATGTTTCCTCTACATTTCATTTCAATAAATTGTCCTATGTGCGATCGAGGACCTCGGACAAAATGAAAGATCTTCGTTCGAACCAATCGGAAGAGGCTATGACAGGCGGGGGAATCACGTGACCAATGTTAACGATCATGGAGGTATACCGCTAACTTTTGGCCTTCCTTTACTCTATTTAAAACAGCCATTTTGGACCCTACACAGTACCATCCATTGCAAGATTCACGGTTAATTCTTGTTGTTTCACCATTCCACAACTCGTACCCTATCAGAATTTCTCGAACAAACATGTCGAGAATCAGCTACTTGTTTCGCTTCCGGCAATCTCTTTTTACCACCCTCAAACATTGCATCCAAACATGTTGGGGTCAGTGAAGGGCGTCTTTCTCATCGCTACACCTTCCGCGAATGTAGATCTGAAAGAAAAAGCAATGAACCAAAGGTTTAAGACATTAAGACATGGCCAACACCTACAACAGATCAAAAACAGTCAAAAAGGCCCCTCTTCTGCCCTAAAAACTACTTTTTAGTGCACAACGACCTCCGGTAGTCATTCCTGAATAGTCTTTGACCATCTTATGTCCGAACATAACCCTTTTTCACCTACTTTTGCCAATGATTGCCACATTGTGTACCCTGCAGGAGTCAGCATTAACTTTCGGGTTCTAAAAATACATGTAACGCCGTTAAAAAGCGCCAGGTCGATAAAGATAAAGACTCTGTTAACCGCTCTACTTCTTTAACCTTGACCCCTGTATGTTCGAAGAGAATAAACAAAAACCATACGTTAATTAATTAACCTGAAAGATGGACTGGACTGTTTGCTTTTGAACCGCTTTCCAAAAAAAAAATCCTCCTCTCCAAGTAAAATTTAGATAAATGCTTAGCCAAACGAACAGTAATTGGGCGACAGTGGTGTAGTAGTAGATCGTCGGCCTTTTGTACCGAGGGTCCCGGGTTCGATTCCTCGTCGGGCGAGTTGAAAATTGCCGGGACTTGCCCACGAATCAGCGCGAGTATTGGTGCAGTACCCAGGAAGCTGTCGTCGAGAGTTAGTTCGATATGCTTCAACCTTTTGTCACAATCGAAGTGAAATGAATAATTAAAAAAAAAGATGAAAAGTCGACCATTGACTAATTTCTTAAAGCATATGTTGGTTTATCTTTGGGTCAAAAATCCAGGACGAAAGGGTGTTGTCTTTCATGGAACATACTGTTACTAAACTTAAGTATGCGTCATACATAATTACAGTGGGAAAACATCATGACAAAAGGGAAAATCGCTCATTATAAGCGATTTCCTCTTTTGTCACAATAGTTTCTTCCCAATATCAGTGAGATCATTTTTATTTTAGTTTGAACGTGCTTGTTTCACATCTATTGTGACAGAATCGTATTAGATTCGCATTCGATGAGTGCTTCCTGGATTCCAAACCAGAGGGCTAGCACAGGTATTGTCCTTTCGCCGCTGACGGTATCAGAATCAAACGCTGTGGAGAACAGTGGTCCAGGGATAAAGCGTCTGCTTCTTGACATGAGGGTCGTTGGTTCGAATCCCGTGAATAGCGGAATCTGCCTTGCGAACATTCATTCATTTCGAACCATATTCGGCGCGATCACTGGTTTATTCGCAAGTTAATAATTAATTTCTTTAGAACGGCTTAATTGCTATATGATACTCTCTGAAGAAAAGTAATTGGAGGCAAAATCATATCGTTTTTTATTTCATTCATGTTTTTACTAAATAAAATGAATAAATAAAATGATGCTTTATTGAAATCCGAAAATTTCATAACAACCCGTTTTGTATAAAATCCCACTCTGCAATAAAATTACCAAACTTGGTAGAATTCATTCAAATAGAAACGGAACTGTGGAATTAAGTTTTCGAATAGTGTTTAGAATAACGTTTAAGAGCAAAGTATGGCAAATAAGCCTTTTTGGACCAAAATTAATTTTTATTGCGAAACGGGTTTTAACAGGCCTGCGTTAATATGCGCGTGAAGAGATCCAATTATCAATTGAGACTATGACGTTATTCCAAGTATTTGTATAGGAACCGTACTAAACAGAACACAAGTTAAAGAGCCGATTCCAAAAATATCAAGCCATAAGAATATATGGGAAAATTTACGGTCCAGATTAGCTAGTAAATGTGAGATCAAAGATTGATCCAAGACGATTATATTTTCATAGTATTCCCTTCTTTCATTATAGGCCTATTCTTTAACGAAATATTGACCACTGCTTATGACGAAAATATATTGCCTGGACAGTGTAAACCCATACTGAAATGCTGTAAAAAAAGCGGGAAATCTATAAGGGGTGTTTTGTTTACTTTATTCAATGTGAACCGGCTCACCTGGGTGTTTTAATTACGTCTAATTAAACTGCTCGTGATCATAAGGGAACTTGATCCAGACCTGATCACACGTACTCTTGCTGTTCATTAAAATGGCGATTTGCGGACTATTTACGATGGTCGTATTTGCTGCTTTGTTTTCCGGTAAGGTCGCGTAGATTTTGTATTTCATATTGATGGGCAGTTTATATTTCAAAATCTTCATTAAATTACAAGGCATAAAAGAAAACAACTCATACAGCGTAAACAGGTTGTTCGTGACCACAACAGAAAAGATACATTACGTGATGTCTTTTTTTTTTATCTATTTCTTTTCGAAATTCATCTGATGTACCCAACTTTCATTTGTTTCTTTGGAATTTGTAAATATATTCCGATGACATGTCATCTTTAAAGACTTTGCTTAATGCGCTCCAATGCCCATGAAGAATTCGCATTAATTATTTTTGATAAAAGTAACAACCCGCTTAATTCTGGCATTACAAAATACGAACACATTTCTTTCATCTCCAAATCAACTGTATGTCATACTAAGACAGATTCGAAATTCAATATGTCATCCTAAAGTATCTAGAATACTATCATTCCTTTTAAAATATAATTAATCAAGATTGAAACATTAAACATGAACAATAACCTGGGAAACTTCATTGCTGATATAGAAAGGCAATTACTGTACCATGATTGGTAACGAGGTAATACCTTTCTTGTCACTGTTGCTATTTACCTTTCCTGTTTAAATGGAACCATGTAATTGTTCACATACCATTTATTGTTGTAGAAAGGAAGAGCAGAGCAGAGCAGAACAATAGGTCAACATTTAATTGTGTCAAAAAGCATCAACGAACATGTAATTCTAAGGAAAGAATATGTATACACATAATATCAATCCCATTAAACTCAAAACATAGTTTCACTTTTAACCTCAGGTTTGAAAACTCAAAACATTCCACCTTCAACCACTGGTCAAACGATACCAGGGAAAACTTTCCTGAAGAACTCAACATGGGACGGCCTGGTCATGAGTAGCGGGTACATGCAGGCATCCAAGAGCCGATCTGCCCTGGAGTGCAGTCTGGCCTGTAAAGCCAGTTCTGGGTGCGAGTCTTTCTTCTACGTGCCTGGCGACAAGGACTGTATCCTGTATGACTTTGTTCACGCCTACATCACGTGTGCGATAGGTAGAACAGGTGCGCGTTACTATTACAGGGAAGGAAGTGAGTTAACTTTTCGATTTAATTCAAATGATTTCCACACTTTTGCTTTCCTGTTTATTATAATTTTATGTTACGTTAGAAATCTATGCTGCCATTTTATCGTTAGAGGACGATTAGTTTAGAAACGTTATTACTATCCTAACCGGAAAGGGAGTGGGTTAAAGTTTTAGATTTAATTCAAATAATTTCCACACTTTTGGTTTCCTGTAGATTATACAAAGTCGTATATTAAGTACGAAATCTATGTGCCATTTTATCGTTAGAGGACGGCTTGTTTAATAACGTTACTTCAACCGGGAAGGAAGTGAGTAAACTTTTATATTTTATCTGAAATATCATAATACTTTTGCTTTCCTGTATAATATTGTATAATGTTATGTTAGAAATCTATGTTACCATTTTATCATCAGAGGGCGATTTGTGTCAAAACGTTACAAGTACCAAGAAATCCTTGCTTTAACTGATTAGGGAAAAAAGTGTCTGTACATCCGACATGATACATTAACGTTTACCAAATGGTTTCCATATCGAAATCTATATCGTTCCGGGGAGCCAGATGGTTTCGGAAAAGAAATTTACAAAACAGGAATTACATCCTCCTTAGAAAAGAGTACAATTGTTTTCCAGTTCAATAAATTAGTTATTCGAACTCGATTCAGAATAAATACATTTAATGATTTTCGTCCCGTCTTTAAAGACACCATTACATCGACAGATGCCTTGGAATATATTATTTTAAGTCACAAACACATGTAACCAATCGGCTAATGCAGCAGACCCATTTATTAGAAAATAAGATAATCTTGTGTCCCCTTTTCAAAGAATCTAGCACATATATTTATCAAAAAACTTACAAGAGATTTTAAAAATTGACAAACCTTCTTTTCCAAGCGTTCAATGATCTGTTTCAGGTGTTCCCAACACTGCCGCGTCTTCTTCGACTGGAGGTGACGTACACCCCGCTTGTGACGTCACTGATGATGTCGCTTACAGAACGGTTTGTTTGTCGGACAATACTGCCTTTACATACAGGTTAGAAAATAAGGCTGTTTTCATTCTTTCTTTTTCAAAAAACTCATTTAACCCTCACATAGCTGAGGAACCAGTACCGACTTCGTGCTTATGCAAACAGGTCAGATTCAGGCCAGCCAAACAAGTAAATTGCCGGCTGGCCTGTGATCTAACCTGTTTGCTACATAGACATAGGCGTGATTTCAATACCATTTCAAGAAGATAAAGCATTGTACTTGTATTCCGTTTTTTTACTGAGCAAATGACGAATAGTTTCGTATGTATGCCTTTACATATAGATCTAATCCTAATATGTTATGTGGGTCTAAATGTCATCTTCAATTTACATATAAGCAATTTCATTTGTCTATTTCATTTGTCTAAATCAGTTTTAAAACAATCATAATCATATAAGTGATTGTATTATGGTGTGCTTTAAAGGCCCATTAAAGGAGATTAATGCTATATCAAACTGTATTATTTGGTAAACTTTTGGACAGATTCAAATAGTTATCACCAGAAAAATCATCAGCACAACTAAAATGGGAAAGTAAACCAGAGATAACCCAGATTAGCAAGTTTTATAATTCAGATTTCCTGACAGTTTATACACACATTTTTGAACCGACCAATCAAAATTCGTTATTTTGAATATGTAAACAAACAGGTTTTTGATAAACATGATTGAATTGGAGACAACTATATTTCAAGCACAAAATAACTTATTTTAAATGAGTCTATTAAATAGGGTCTCAATGAATTCCTAAACTAATTCTCATGACTTTTATGAGCATAATAAAAAACCTCCATATATTTTTTCTGTAATTTATTTGTACTCCTCTCCTTTGATGTGCCTTTAATAACGTTTGCAATTGCATAGTTCGTCCACAGTGCTTATATTTATTGTCTTCGTTAATCTGAATTCAGATACACAAGCTTTTTCCGTTTTATCATCGTGTAACCAAACAATTAATCAATCTAATTAAAGCAGAAAAGCAATCGATTTCGCAAAATTCGGTACTATAAAAGAATATTGCCTGCCCCAAACGCATTTCCTCGTTAGAGATAATCCCCCGATTGGCCAACGGAATTTCGATGGTTCAAGCTAATTTGGTCAACCTTTGTGGCAGTTAACCAAGTTTGCTGTGAGTCGAGCACCATAATATAACTGAAATCGGGTTGTCCCTATGTAAAAACTTATCATATAAACCTAAAAACAAGCTTTATCCATTTCAAGGGTTTTCCGGACGGCTGTAAACCAAGCAACTGCACTTACTAACTGCCATGCGGACGGAACAGAGCTTGTAAAAGTGCTGAGTTGGCCTAAAATGCAGTTCTTGCGACATCTTATATACAATTGTTCAGGTAAATTCCCCTTGAGAACCACTGTAAAGTTTTCTTCATCACCACCATGGTCCTCTTAGACGCTGCCATTTTCATCATCAGCAGCAGCCTCGTTATTTAAGTCGTCACTAAACTGGTCCCCCGCTGTCTACTGACTTCATTAAGTACCAAAATATAGACATTGGGAAGCATACAAATTATGAGTGATTTGATTGGTCAGAAAGCAACGTTTGAAAATACGACCACAACAACAAGGACATGGTTGTTTCCTCTGAATCATTGCTTTCCGATTTTCGAAACAGACACGATTTAATCAGACTTTGATTATCCACTAAATTTTATCAAATGTTTGTCAAAATTTCATTTTAAATCATATGACAAAAATATTCGTGAAGGAAACTTCGCATTAGTGCCAACCGTTCATATGAATCGATAAACGTTCATCTCTATGGACAGTATGCCGTTTTATTTGCTTCCGTTACCAGCCAGAATTTTGCCTGGTAGATGTTTACCAAAACGGTCTCTATATTCGATAGATGAGAGACCGGTTCCCGGTCTAAGTCGTCACCATTAGCATCAACCTTATCGAAGTCGGCCTTCGTCGTCACCATGATTTTGCTTATCTATGACATCATTAACATCGCCTTCAATAGAACTTTTACTTTAAACATATTTTATTGCCATGACATTTTACAAAATATACATGTACATTCAATAAAATAAACGAGTAATAAGGCATTATAATCATTAAATCGTTATAATCGCCAAAGGCATCGTCATAGGCGTTTTTATTTTCACTTTCCTCACCATCATCGCATTCCTTACTATTACTGTTTCATATAATATCATCATCTTTGTCGACACCATTATAATGTTCAACATCGTCGTCGACTTCAGGCTTATGCAAACTGGTTAGATCCAAACCAGCCGCCAATTTACGTGCGCCTGTGATCTTACCTGTTTGCTTCTCTGAATAGTTTCCCTAATCCAAATTATGAATCAGAAGTTTAAGGTTTTCGAAAGCAGACGACACCAACATCTTTTTTTTTCAAAATTACCCAGCAGTCTAAGGGTAAACAAAATCGTTTTTCTTTCATGGTTATGATATATTTGTTTTAAAAATGCTATGCGTGTATGATGATGTACTATGTTCAAGTCGTAAAATGAAAATATGATCTATTCTGTTCTTCAAAATTCAGATTATGACCTATACAATTTCTGGATAGACGGGACAAATGCAGCCGCCACTGATTTCAACGATATAAGCCAGTGGGTGACGGAGCATGGGGACGGGCTGCCCACCACAACCGACTTCTGGGTGTCCGGCCATCCAAACAGTCCAGCCATTGACCACTGTGTACCCATGTGGCGGTCACTCAACTATTACTGGACGGACAGGGCGTGTTCCTACCTCTACCCGTATATCTGCGAGGTGCCGAACCTGTGATGATGTATTACAGGGAGTATATTACATGTTTCGTTCTGTTAGAAACGTTCATTTAAAGGGTGAATTGAAAAAACATAGCACTATATAGATGACCAAATTTAAATACTTTATTCAAAGTACATCTGTGAGTTGCTGAATCTGTGATGCTGTATTTAAGGGATTATATCACATATTTTCTTCCTTAAGAATCTAGTGTTAAATAGTTGAATTTAACAGTTCGTGTTACCAAATAAATAACCAATTTCAATTACTTTTTTTTTATGATACCGAAAATCTGTGATTATAATTACCAATAGTGAAATTGCTGTCCATGCCTTACTGTGATTTGATTGAAAAGTATCCCTTTTGCCTGATTATTCTTTTGCTTGATTGAATGTACATGTTTCTATTGTAAAATTGTTATGGCAATAAAATATGTTTGAAATAAAGAACGTTCTAAAATGAGCCATGCTCCTTGCTAGCGTCACGTGTTTAAGGTCTCGAGATCCGGGTCTAAGATCTTATAATCGAAATAATGGATAAGTGTTTACAAAATAAACTGTTTAAACAGTTAACTATATATTTGCAAGACGAACGTGCTGTATACTTATTAAAAGATTATAAACTGGGTTGAGAATTCTGTCATTAAACTGTTGTTGTGTTTCCTAATGTAACTGTATTGATCTTTAATTACACCATTTTA
Organism: Cerastoderma edule; assembly: GCA_947846245.1. Taxonomy (NCBI): domain Eukaryota; kingdom Metazoa; phylum Mollusca; class Bivalvia; order Cardiida; family Cardiidae; genus Cerastoderma; species Cerastoderma edule. The sequence continues at coordinate 16,574,074 of OX401420.1, forward strand.
TCTATAGACGGCATTTAATTCAAAATCGCGTTAAATCTCAAACTGTGCGATCGTCACTTTAACCATAATAGTGCTGGAATCGACTTCATGCGTAAACAAACAAGTAAGATTCAGGCCAGCCGCCAAGGAAATTGGCGGCTGGCCTGCGATCTCACTTGTTTGCTTCTCTGGGTATCTTTCCTTATCAAAATTTAGAAGACATTCAAGGTTTTGGAAAACAGACCACGCAATAATGTATCGAAAATTACCCAGAATTCTAAGGGTTATGACATGAACGAGGTATCGTTTTATAACACTTGAAGCGGAGGTCCTCTCCTTCGTAAGATAGTGTTGACAGAAAGAACAAACTACCCTTTGTGGTAACCACCACCAATTGCAATGTCTGCCGTTTTCAACGAGTTTGTTTTCCTTTTCTAATGGTCTACTTATCTCCTTTGATGGTCTACTTATTTCTTTACCTAGCAAGAGATGAGAGTGAAAAGTAAACATTAATTTTGTATCTTTCGTCATATGACAATATTTGGTTAAAGTGTTTGACATAATGACGAAATCAATAAAAACCTCTTCGACCTTTGAACATTGCTAAGTACGTTGAAAGGTCATTCAAAAATACAATGCTCTGAAAAGCGTTAGAATCGATCCGTCTCTGTTTTATATATTTATCCTTACGGAGGTGTGACATTATTAAATTAACAAACTATCTTGAAAATTTGTATAGAGCAATTTTAACGATTGATTAGTGAAAATGTCGGACAAAAGAAAGTAATTCTGTCCCAAAAGAAGATCAGAAATAAAATATTTGACCACTTAACCCTTAACCAAACGCCATATGTTCGACTGTCAAAATGACAGAGACTGCAGGCGACATTTCAAAATGTGATGAAATTGAAAAATAATCTTCTGATAGGGCAGAAAATATTGAGGGAAAAGGAGAGAATGCTCGTCACGAGCAAGTTCTCCTTTCCCCTCAATGTTTATAGAGTCGTCTGCAAAAAACTGGTCAAATATCGTTATTGTTTGGTTAAGGGTTAAATGTTTTTGTTCACAGATGGAAGATAAAAAAAAATCTTTAAAAACTGCACAAGAGATGTTATGATATATGATACGCACAGCAGAATAGTCATTGGAAGCAAATTTTGATCGCTTTCAATTCTTTAAAGGCACATAAAAGGAGATTAATGCTATATCAAACTATTTTATTTGGTAAACTTTTGATCAGATTAAGTTAGTTATCACCAAAAAATCCCATCAGCAAAGCCTGAACGTGAAAGTCTACCAGAAATAACCCAGATTAGCAAGTTTAATTATTCAGATTGCCTCATTCTTCACCTCTGACCTTGACAGTTGATACACAAATATTTTAACCGACCAATCAGAATTCTTTATTTTGAATATATAAACAAGCAGGTTGTTGATAAACATGAATGAATTGGAGACAACCTATATTTCAAGCACAAAATAACTTATGTTAAAGGAATCTTTTTAATAGGGTCTAAATGAATTTGTAAGTTAATTCTCATGACTTTTATGAACATAGTTAAAGAACTCCATATAGTCTTTCAGAAATTTATTTGTACCTATCCCCTTTTATGTGCCTTTAAAGTGTTTACGGTGAATTAAAATGGATTTAATCCAAAACAGTTTATCCGGCAACTATGCAAGTAACTCTTCGGTAAAAGTTTTGTTATCTCCCTTGGATGCGCAGATAAAGTGCTCAGGAAAAACTACCGATACGTCCTTTTTCAGCGGGTCATCGGTTCATTTGGTTATACTCTCAGTTTGAAAATGAAAGCAATGCTACCCTCAGACCAATTTCTTGGTTTTTAAATTAAAGGGCAAGACATTGTTATGGCGGAACAGTGACATGTGAACTGTCAACACAATATTACTTAAAGAAAATTAAGATCTGCGTTGCGTTAAACAAATCGTTAACAACAACAACATAAACAACAACAACAACAACAAAAACAGCGAACGATCTAAGGGGGCAGTAGACACTAATTGACCTTTAGTTTCGAATTGGTAGGGCCTTCCAACCCTTTTGAAGGAGAAATTCTTGATAATAAGCAGTGCTGAGACATTGTTATGCTTTTTATTGAAGGTAAATGTTATTATAAAGTTTCATTAGAATATATTGAATAATACGAATATGCTGGTTACACACATTTCTGCATTGGAAGTGTCAATACTGGAACTTATCGGCTGCTTGGGAAAAACACCGAAAAGGGCGTCAAAATAGTGCATTTTTCAGGTGGGTACATACATTGGACGATAGCAAAAAATCTTCGTGGTCGTGCACCACTTTTCTGTGGATAAGTTGTATGCCTAGACTGTGTGGAAAGCGCAAACAATGGCGATGGACCTCCTGTATTCGCAGGTAATTCTGTATAGAAGTTGAAAATGTGTCAAAATTGGGCCTCGGACACATGATTTTTTGCCACGTTCATGACCAGTTATTGCTCAAGGAATAAGGTCTATGATAACTGTTCAGATTTTTTTTCATATTTTCAGAGAGCCACAGGCAATATGCATTTGGTGTGTAAATATTGCTTTCGTCCGTTTTGTTTTCGCGACTCAGTGAGGCGAGACTTAACATACGTGCACCTGCCGTCCCAAACGAAGGCCCGTTAGTGTGCACTGCTACCTAAGCTTTTGTTTTCAGGTTGAAACAAGATGCAATTGAAGTGGAAAGGGAGATAACCCATGCCTTTATGAACAAGCTAAATGACTATATGAGAGTTGTGTCCCTTCCGATAACAGTGTTATCTAAATTACTTTGCGGAAAAATCCTATTGTATATTTATAATAAATATCAGATGAATATATTGAAATTAAAAGTATAATTTCCTTGGAACGAGCTGAGTTCTTTGACACAATAGTTGTTTCCCCTTTCCTTTCGAAAAGTCAACACTAATGCTTTCAATGTATTAATGCTATATCAAACTATTTTATTTGGTAAACTTTTAATCAGATTAAGTTAGTTATCACCAAAAAAATTCCATCAGCAAAGCCTGAACGTGAAAGTCTACCAGAAATAACCCAGATTAGCAAGTTTAATTATTCAGATTGCCTCATTCTTCACCTCTGACCTTGACAGTTGATACACAAATATTTTAACCGACCAATCAGAATTCTTTATTTTGAATATATAAACAAACAGGTTGTTGATAAACATGAATGAATTGGAGACAACTATATTTCAAGCACAAAATAACTTATGTTAAAGGAATCTTTTTAATAGGGTCTAAATGAATGTGTATGTTAATTCTCATGACTTTTATGAACATAGTTAAAGAACTCCATATAGTCCTTCAGTAATTTATTTGTACTTATACCCGTTTATGTGCCTTTAAAGTGTTTATGGTGAATTGAAATGTATTTGATCCAAAACAGTTTATCCGGCAACTATGCAAGTAATTCTTCGGTAAAAGTTTTGTTATCTCTCTTGGATGCGCAGATAAAGTGCTCAGGAAAAATTACCGATACGTCCTTTTTCAGCGGGTCATCGGTTCATTTGGTTATACTCTCAGTTTGAAAATGAAAGCAATGCTACCCTCAGAACAATTCCATGGTTTAAAAATTAAAGGGCAAGACATTGTTATGGCGGAACAGTGACATGTGAACTGTCAACACAATATTACTTAAAGAAAATTAAGATCTGCGTTGCGTTAAACAAATCGTTAACAACAACAACATAAACATAAACAACAACAACAACGGCATCAACAACAGCGAACGATCTAAGCTTTTGTTTTCAGTTTGAAATAAGATGCAATTGAAGTGGAAAGGGAGATAACCCATGCCTTTATGAACAAGCTAAATGACTATATGAGAGTTGTGTCCCTTCCGATAACAGTGTTATCTAAATTACTTTGCGGAAAAATCCTATTGTATATTTATAATAAATATCAGATGAATATATTGAAATTAAAAGTATAATTTCCTTGGAACGAGCTGAGTTCTTTGACACAATAGTTGTTTCCCCTTTCCTTTCGAAAAGTCAACATTAATGCTATCAATGTAAATGAATTCGACTTAAAATTCCGAGGAAATCCGAAATCACTCGGTTTAATGAAGGAAAGACCAAACACGCATTATAGTTTGATTATCGTTTATTATCAATACTTGTATAAATAATTATAACAATGCATGATTATCGATAGCGTTCATCACTACTTTGTTAATAAGTTAACGTAGAATACCCATAATCCGCCATTTTGAAACTCATTTTTTTTTTCGGATAACTTCGGTCGTTCTCGGTATACATCGGTTGAGATCGGAAGAATTCGCATTAAACCGAATAATTCCGGCCCCAACCGATGTAAACCGAGAATGAACGAAGTGACCCGACGAAAGACCGAGTTTGAAAATGACGGAATATGGGTATTCTACCTCAAAGATTCTATTTAAGATCTTTTAAACGATTGGAAAATGCCATTCTAAACCTGTAAGTGATCCAAGATGAACGCTTCATCGAAATACAAGCACAGCGGGAAAGATACGAACATTTCGAAGGAAACACCGTACCTTGCCGCAATTATGCAAGATTTTCTAGTGCCAATATGATAGCACATTCTATCAGAGGAATATCAATATTTTTGAGTAATTCAAATTCATCTTTATCTTAATTAACATCTTCACAGCTTTTTAATCAGGGTAAATACTAAACGTGTCGATTTTATGATAGAAATGAAAATCATACAAGCTGGTGGACGCATGTTAAAAACCTCAACGTTTTAAATGCAAACTTGGTTTCAGACTAGCAGATACAACATTTAATCACGAATATGAGTGTGTGTTCGCCTTTATTCTATTCAATGCAATCATTCTTTTCAGAACATTAACAATTCCCGATACAAGGTAGTCCGAATGATCCAGACGTAGATATTTCATTCTATGTCACACAGTTACAGCTTTGATCATCCGAGTTAGATACATGGTTGTTTATACCAATGTAGCGGTATAAATGAAAAAAAAAAAAAAAAACAACAAATGAAATGAAATCAATGTGGGTAAAAAGGTTCAACCAATTTCAACTATTCCACCAATGTGTGTGCTATATCATATACCTTGGTATGCGGACATTGTAATACTAGTATCAGATCGACCTGCAAACCCAAACTGTCAGATCTTAAGCTTCACTGACGTTTGGATTGTGTTTCACGAAACGATTCAGTTTAAGGACGACCTCATCCTCGGTTCTTCAGTTACTCAACACTTCCCAGCTAATGTGCCTCATTAACCCTTTCCCAAACAATAAAGACATTTTACCATTTTGTTAAAGACGACTTTAGAAAACATTGTGGGAAAAGGAGAAATTGCTCGTGAAGAGCAATTTTTCCTTTTCCCACAATGTTTTCTGCCCTATCAGAAGATTATTTTCCAATTGAATACACATTTTGAAATGTCGTCTGCAAATTCTTTCAGTTTGGGACAGTCGAAAGTGTGTTGTTTGGGAAAGGGTAAGACCGATTTTCCTCAAATCTAATCTATTCTGAGCCGTGACATGATCTGAGTACTAATTCACAGGACACACGCAAGTTCTAACATAATGGTGGGAAAGGTAAACAACCAAGGCTAAAAACGTCCATAAAGTGAGGTTTCATGAAACGCAGACCATCCCTCGAGAGTTCGATGCAAGACTTCAGCAAGTCATTCATGTTTATGAAGGACTTACTATAGTCTTGAAATTGAGCCCTCGATCCAATGGTTTGAATAGACATATACTTATCTATTATCAATGTAGATTAACGTTAATATACTTTTATCGTCATGCAAATTATAGGACTACATGTAATATCACAGACAAATTTCACAGACGAGTAGTATTGATTTTTTCAACCTAAATCAGCGAATAACTCATCAAACACCTCACGGCGAGAATTAAAGGATACAGTCTATAGTGTTGGTACTTACAAGAGCTGACCCGACGAGACTACAGTCAAACTTGTGGAAAGAGGCCAGTCTATGGACCTGAGAAAATTGGCTGTTTAACCCTTTCCCAAACAATAACGACATTTGACCACTTTGTTGGAGAAGACTTTAGAAAACATTGTGGGAAAAGGACAAATTGCTCGTAACGAGCAATTTTTCCTCTTCCCACAATGTTTTCAGCCCTATAAGAAGATTATTTTTCAGTTTCATCAAATTTCGAAATGTCGTCTGCAAACTCTTTCAATTTTGGACAGGCGAAAATGTGCTGTTTGGTAAAGGGTTAAGACAGGTTGGCTGCTTTACACAAACTGATGTACGCTATAAATCCAACAAATTGACTTGCTGAAGTGGTTGTTTAAGGCAGGTTGGCGGCTTTAAAGGATGGTTGTATTCAAGAGTACTGACGCTGTAGGTTTATGTGTTGAAATTAAATGATTAGTCGGGATCATTTTATATGATTTCAATTTGTTTCCTCTTTGAACGGCTGTTTTTTTTTATTGATATGGGTTTTAATTTCTATCTTTCTATATCATTCCTTCACTTAGTTCACTATTCAGGCCACTATATTTGGATACAATCGTCGATTCTCCTCATTTTATATATTTTCTTTTTTTCCGTGTAATCTTCTGCTGTTTTGGGTTGATCATTTTTGTTTTTCGTCTCGTCTTAGGGTCACAGTTTCTGGTTGATACACATATTGAAATTTTCTATCTTTTTATTTCATTCCTGTTTTTCTTGTCATCTTCTGAGCGTTGTTCGGCTTCCTTTATAGCGGTTTCCACCTCGTCTGCCTCATGTTGTAACCAAGTGTCAAAAGTCCGGAGCTTTGAGTACAAACGTTTGGTTGAGTTAATGTCACGAACCACATCACATTTCTGGTAGAATTCGAACATTGCGGCCAACTCCTGAGATCCGGGGAATTCGAATTTTTCGTAGTCTTTAACTCGTAACTGTAAAGATAGAAGTGAAATGTGTCAGTTCGTGTCGCAATCGTTTCTATTCGGTAATTCCCGGCACCATCCGGTAGATATACATCGTAGGTAGTTCATGAATACATAAGAAATCCTCGGAAAATTAAGCTGTTTTCCGCGGAATAACATACAGTCAAACTTGTGTTAAGAGGCCAGGCTATGGGACAAAGTAAATTGGCTGTTTAAGACAGGTTGGTTGCTTAACACAAATTGATGTACACTAAATTTAACAATGGGGCTTTCTGTAGTGGTTGTTTAAGGCAGGTTGGCTGCTTAAAAGGGTGGTTGCTTAACACAAGTTAGACTGTACTTGGATGCAACATTATCCACAGGGACTAATTGTTTTTGTTAATATGCACACATTGGTTAAATACATGTACCGCAATTGAATGTTGTTTTTACTAACCTAATTAAAAATTAACATATCAACACATCTGTCTTGTGTTCAATAACGAAAACGTTTTTGGCGGACAATTTGTCTCACGGAAATCTCTATTGAACAAAAAACTTTTCGCAAACGCTAGCTTTCATAAGGGAGATAAATCAAATCCGATAAAGGGAAATCACCGTAAGAAATATGGGAATTGGTTTCGAATATGAATGTGTTCGAACATGGTCGGAATTGTCAAAATATTCCCTTTGTGGATACATGGCAAGTTATGCCTCATATTTCTCATGATGTAACTTAAAGTTGAAACAACCGTGAAATGCTAATTTCAATTTAATCATGAACTACCCTTTATTCAGTAACTTTGCAGCTGGTCCGTGATCTAACCTGTTTGCTACTCTGATCATCTTTCCGCATCAAAATCAAGCAGATATTTCAGGTTTAGGAAAGCGGATGATACAAAAATCCACTGTTATAAAGTTGTCCAGCATTCTAAGGGCTTATTACTAAACAAACCAACCTTCGGGTATATGAATTTCTTGTTATACACCCGTTTGTTGAGAAGACGGGCTATTTCTTTCGTCGTCAGTCGGTCCCCACCAAGAGATATGGTCCGGTGGGAATAGTAGCGGGGTCGGTTAAACACGGAGACCAGACAGTTACCCACGTCCGTCACAGAGATCATGTCTAACGGCTGCTCCTCCATTGGCAAGGCTAGTCAATGATAAAGGAAAAATACATACAGTCAAACTTGTGTTAAGTGACCAGCCTATGTGACAGAGTAAATTGGTTGTTTAAGACAGGTTGGCTGCTTAACACAAATCGATGTACACTATAAATCTAACAATGGGACTTTCTGTAGTGGTTGTTTAAGGCAGGGTGGCTACTTAAAAGGGTGGTTGCTTAACACAAGTTAGACTGTGTTCTTTTAATTCCAAAGTCGTGTATATGCATTTTATCATAATTCTGTCCGAAGTACCCTACATGAGAAGAGGGTTCCCTTTTCTTGACCATGTGTAACAGGTAGTCCTCCATAGGCAAGGCTAGTCATTAATAAAGAACAAAAAAGAATTATCTTGATTTTCACCTTTTATAGAACAAATATGCATAAACATGAAAAAAAGATTCCATTTTCTTGACCATGTCTAACAGGTGGTCCTCCATCGGCAAGGCTAGTCGATGATAAAGGAAAACACTTGATTTTGTATTCTCATACTTTATGCTAAATTTACACGAAAATGTTCATTTTCCTCGTCTCTTATCGAAATGTTTTTATTACTCAGTGTACCATTTAGGAAAATTACAGCAACAAATTGTCCTTTGGCTTGTAAGCTTTTGTGCAGTTTTAGAGAATCAATTCCTAACTTTATGAATTCTTCACATCTGTGAACAAGCCCCTTTGAGACCAGGGGCCCATTTTACTAAACAGTTTACGCTTAAGATTTGCGTAAGTCTAAAACAACAAGTCCTTTTATTTCAATATTTGGCAAAGCAATATTGCAAAGTAACACATCATTGGAATCGTCTCTCCGAGACGCTTCCAATGACGTGTCACATTGCAATATTGTACTTTCATTGAAGATATTATCCATGTTAATCAATTATGACTTACGCAAACATTTTCCGTAAGTTGTTTAGTAAAACGGGCCCCAGGTCCAAAGCAAGTAAAATATTGACCGCTGGGACTGATAACACTTACCTACAGCATAAACACCATGTTTGACCTTGTGTGGGGTGAATATTGTCGTGAAGTTTTCGTACCAGAACGGTAATCTGACAATAGTGTAGTTAATACCTGAAACATAAGACAGTAGGTCCCGTTATCCCATAACCAAACAATAACGACATTTGACCACTCTGTTGCAGACAACTCTGAAAAACACTGTGGGCAGAGGAGAAATTGCTCTGAACGAGCAATTTCTCCTTTTCCCAACAATTCTTTCTGCCCTATCGGAAGATTAATCTTCAATTTCATCACATTTTGAATTGTCGCCTTCAAACACTTTAAATTTGGAAAAGTCGAAAATTTGGCGTTTGGTAAAGGGTTATACTCTGTTAATTAAGCATTCCGCATTTCACCGTTAATACATGAGTATATGTATACAGACATGTGTATATAGAGGCTCAAACATAAAACGATACATAACACAAACTATATAAACACGGACAATCGCTGTATTTTCATTTTGTTTTGTAAACATCAAAACTAAAACAAGTCTCTTATTACCCAAGAAAAGCTATACAATCCATCTACGATAGAAGTTTGGGAAACCATTGTGACAAAAGACAAAATTGCTCAAAACGAAATCATTTATACAAATTGTCATACAACGCTCAGTAGATGCATTTATCCAGAATATATTTCCCAATATTAGAAGCGCTTTGTCATTACAAATGTATAGCAACATAAAGGAGAATATTGACTATTAGTCGTACCTGGATTAATTACCATTAGATCGTTCACTTTAAAGATAGGTACATCTTTGCATTCTTTGAGAATTCAAACATGTCGATGTAATCTTCAACGAAAACCAAGAAATGAAAGGATTGGCCAAATATGAAATTTTGGAGACATTGACGACGAGTTTCATTTTGTTTTAAAGTGTCCACAATATGGTTATATAGGAAAACAATAATGTATCATATAAATGAGTTTTATTATAAAAGACCAAGCATGCTTAAATTTATACAACTATTAAGATAATGCGATAAAAAATTGGGAACATATCTCAAAGTTACTTTTAGAGATATAACACCTTCATACTATGATATAATTATTTATGTAGTTAGTTAAAATAGAAGTTATTTATAGGTTTTGTGCTGTAGAAATTACTATTCAAGTAGGTAAGGGTCAAATAAAAGATTTCTATCTTCAATTCTGGACCATTCACAATAACCCTAACGGGGGAAACGTGATGGAAAAGGGTCATGGTGTATTATTCTCTCATCGTGCCAGTATAATTAACTATTCCACATTCCGTATTAATAGCCAAGGATCAGCCTGACATCTACACCGCAGTCTGAGGAGACCAGTCCTCGCAAAACCTCTGTTCATGCTAACATTGTGGGCTACATGGTGCAGTGGTAGAGTGTCAGCCTCTTGTACCGAGGGTACCGAGTTCAATCCGAGTTGAGAGGAAAATGATGGGACTAGCTCACAAATCAGCGAAAGTGCTTGTTTAGCATTAGAGAATCAGTCATTGAAAGTGAATTTGATAAGTTTTAAGTTTACGTCACAATCGATGTTTAAATGAATGAGTTTTAACTAAACTAACATTAGCGTTTTTAATCATCAATTAACAAAGAAGGTATTAGATTGACGTTTCTATATTGTAAATTGGAGGATAAAGTCTCCATTAGCATGATGTATTATATATAATATTTCAACCTACTGTACAGAGTCATATTCAGTGTACATAGACAACTCCGAAGTAAAAGTTTATACCATTGACCACGATTCGTATTTGCCAAATGAATATGAGGAAGAAAAGAAATGTGTATCTTATCTTTTGGTCTGACAGGACGGTATCTGAAATAATTGGTACTTAATAATACTGTAAAGTGGCCTATGCATAGGCAGATCCAGAACAAATGTTTAAGCCACTGGTAACGTTTCATAATTGCCGATGCATATGATAAAGGAAAGAAGGTATCTTATCTTTTGATCTGACAAGACGGTATCTCGAATGGCACGAAATAATACTGCACAGTGAACTATGCATAAACAAATCCGGAGCAAAAGATAAAACTATTGGTCATTTTTACCGAAAGCATATGATTAAGGAAAGAAAAGTGACTCTTATCTTGTGATCTGACATGAAGGCACGCAGCCATCGCTAATTGGAACTAAACAACCATTGTTTTGCACGATGGTTATTTACCTTAATTATCCAATAATCGTGTCTATTGCCAATTATCCAATTAGTCTATTGAATAACCAAGGACGCAAGATGTTTCTCAAGAAACCCCAATTGCTTCTTGAAAATTACGATGTGTCCAAAAGGCTTACCAATTTGATTAAGACATGTTTCCTTTTGCGCTATATCGAAAAACCGTATTAACATATAGTTGTGTTTACAATGTCAATAACCTTGTGTTTGATAATTTGACTTATAAGTCAACTGGGTCGGGTGCCCACAAGTATCTGCATATACATATGATATCATTACTTGTACAAGTATGTATGTTGTGCACATAGCACTATATAAAACTATTTACTTACTCACTTACTTATACTTTAAAACTTAGGCCAATTGGATTTTAACTAACTTTAAATCATAGGATAATTGGATTAATTATAATTGGTTTAAAATAAATGAATTAAAGGCACATTAAAGGAGAGGAGTACAAATAAATTACTGAAAAAATATATGGAGTTATTTTATTATGTTCATAAAAGTCATGATAATTAGTTTAGGAATGCATAGAGACCCTATTAATGAGACTCTTTTAAAATAAGTTATTTTGTGCTTGAAATATACATGTAGTTGTCTCCAATTCAATCATGTTTATCAACAACCTGTTTGTTTACATATTCAAAATGAGGAATTTTGATTGGTCGGTTCAGAAATGTGTGTATCAACTGTCAAGGTCAGAGGTGAAGAATCAGGAAATCTGAAATATAAAACTTGCTAATCTGGGTTATTTTTGGTTGACTTTCGCATTTAAGTTGTGCTGATGGTGTTTTCTGGTGATAACTATTTGAAACTGTCCAAAATTTTACCAAATAATATAGTTTGATATAGCATTAATCTCCTTTAATGGGCCTTTAACACTTATCAAATGCTAGAATCACATGTTTTGTTTTTCTAACGACAATAATGCATCCATTGCTTTAGGTCCGCTGTATCATGTAAAACTAGACCAACCCAAAATGTGCATTGTCTGCCTTTCTACTTGTTAAAATGTTTGTAAAATTGCTATATAACATGTTATATTTATAATGCAATAACTCGTATTATGATGTTATGTTATGTTAGGCTTACCGACTTCTCTAAGATACTCCTCAATGGCGGCTTTGCTATCAAGATGGCCACAGTCTTTCCCGATAGTTTTCTTTACGTTTTCTGACCCGTTAAACACAACGTGCGTCAGTCCCTTATGTACAGCCGCGTCGATAGCGTTCAGTCCCTGTAAATCATACGGTATAATTGTTAATTAACCCTAAGAATGCTGGGTAATTTTCTAAAAATAGATTTTCGTGTCGTTAGCTTTCCAAAACCTTTAATATCTGCCTAATTTTTATGAGGAAAGGCACTCAGAGACGCAATCAGGTTAGATCACAGGCCAGCCGCCAATTTATTTCGCGGCTGGCCTGGATCTAACCTGATTGCTTTACCATGAAGTTCGGTTCTAGCACTTTAGGGATTAAAAAAGATTCTAAGCCTTTGTTTTCATATAGACTTACTACAAATTGCCTTTTAATGAGGGTTAAAGAAAAAGCTAGAATTGTTATAATGAGATTTGTTTTTTATTGCTGTCCAGATAATTCCGAAATCTGAGACAGTGACATAAATCTTTTTATTATATTCTTATGAGTAAAATACTGGGATTTCTCAGTGCATTCATTTTCAATTTTGTCACAGTGAATATCGTCACTAGTGATGATATCAAAAAGTCATATCATCACTAGTGATGATATCAGTTTTGACGGGACTACTTTTTTACAATTCCTTTGTATTAAAGTCATAGCTGCACTTTTGTACACGGCATTAAAATGTTTCTATTCTAGAATATATCCATACGCGTGAATGACGTCATAGGTTGAAAAAATGACGTCATGGGCGTTATTAATTGCTTTTCTCCTCCCATTTTATATTCCATTAGGCGTTATTGGAGATATTTTGGCAAATATACTTTAAGTAGTGGAATAAAATAAATAAAATAATCAACTCCATTCGATAGATATACAAATTATGTCACTTGAATGGGTGGCTATCATGTAGAAAAAACTCGTTCTTCGAACTCGTTTTTTCAACCTGAAAACAACTCATTCTCGTGACCTATTTTTGATATCAATCGAAAGGAGCTGAGTATCATCTAATTATCCCGAAAGATGCCATAAAGACCGAAAAAGGTATAAAGCCTTCTTAGATATTTTGTCTTTAAACCTTACTAGGTAAAACACTGTTAAACTACAGCAGACAATTGAAAGCTCAAGACGGAAGCTCTGGTATTTTTTTACCAGGCCTTTTCAAAAGTAAGAACAAAACGGTTTATTTGTGTATCATTAGATTTGCAGTAGGGTAAATGATGCATATCCAAATGTGATATTGAAAGAAAGTAACTGCATGTATTACTGCCTGCCTAATAAGAAAGAGGACACGGCTAACTACATACCCGGACTATTTCTTTTTCTATCTTTTTTTAATCATCCTTATAGAATGTGGTCACGTGACAGCATGTATCACTACATGTACCTGACCAATGAGAAAGAGGACACGGCTAACTACAGTCCCGGACTATTTTTTTCTATGTGTTTATCATCCTCATAGGATGTGGTCACGTGACTGCGTGTATCACTACATGTACCTGACCAAGGAAACAAAGTGCACGGCTAACTACATACCCGGACTATTTCTTTTTCTTTGTTTTTTATCACAAAGTGTGTGGTCACGTGACTAAATGTATCACTCCCTGGAAAAATGAGATAGAGGACACGGCTAACTACATACCCGGACTATTTCTTTTTCTTTGTTTTTATCCTCCCAGTAATGAGTGGTGAGAAACATGGCGTCGGCTCCATCCAATGCCTTCTCCAGACTAGCGATGTCGTTTTGATTAGCGGTCACAATAACAGCACCTGGAAATTAAACAAGAGGGAAGTAAGATAAAACGTACAGTGAGTACTACATGAGCATGTACAGTATTTAGTTTTTACATCATTTTGTTGATGGTTTCTACCCAGTCCATAGTCCGAATGATCTAGACAGTTGCAGTTTGGATCATCCGAGTTAACCAGTGCCGAAAAGAAAATAAAGAAAATAAATATTTTATACCTTCCTACTTTCGTCATAAAGTGTTGTGGTTTTTCTTTTTAAAACAGTTAGACATTTTCATTGGGATTAATGAGTTAATTGATGTTTAAGATAGATATAGATGAATGTTGTATTGAATTGGAAGAGTTATCGGGCAAGGCGTAGGAATATCAAAAAACGATTGAAACGCGAAAAAAGTGAAACAAAACGGAAAGTCAATACTGACAGGTGCGCGCAGCGATCACGTGATCTAATGACGGATGTCAAAAATGTGTACGGTACCCTGTTATCGGTCCGTAGATTGCCCTGGTGACAGGATATATGTTATCTATTTTCTTGATATATTCATTGTTTGCCGTTTCTATTCCGATCATTCAGGCACTCCAGTATGACAGGATGAGTTAACAGGAGATAAACCTAAACAAACAGTAGTTACCTTCCTCTGCCAGCCTCCTGGCCTTCTCGCTGGACGGTCGGCGAGTCACGGCTCGAACCCGGAACCTCAGTGGATCCTCCAGGAGTGCCCTCGCCACGGCACCACCCAGCAGTCCGGTGGCTCCGAACACAACAACCGTCCTCGGTTCGTCATCCTGAAATTCGGAACTAGGACTACAACCCATTCTGAAAGTAAACAAATAACAAAAAGTAAGAAACCAATGTTTTATCAAGCGACAACTATCCATTCTAAAAAAAAGCAACCAGACTTGGTTGAACTGACCATACACCATTCTGAAGCTCAGAACTAGTGCCCCAAATCATTCTGAAAATAAACAAAACAATCATAAATAAAAAACAATGACTTATCAAGCACCTATCCATCCTGAAAATAAGCAACACAGTTTAATGAACTGAACATCCACATTTCTGAAACTCTGAACTTGGAACAGAACCCATTCTGAAAGTAAACAAATAAAAATCATAAAAACCAATGACTTACCGAGTGACGAATTTCCATGTTGAAAATTACTAAGCAATCTTCTATTAAAGGGCATTAATGGTACATGTTTTAACCCATTTCTTCATAACCTTTCTGCATAAACTGAAGAGATATTTATACACCATTGTAACAAAAGGATAACTTGCTCCTACTGAGCAATTTTTTTTTGTTGCATTTGGTTCTTACTTTTTATTCGATCCTATAAAGAGTATCCATCATTTATTGCTGTTTAGTCTCCTGGGTACCGTTTTACTAAACAACTTACGGAAAATGTTTGCGTAAGTCATAATTGATTAACATGAATAATATCTTCAATGAAAGTACAATATTGCAATGTGACACGTCATTGGAAGCGTCTCGGAGAGACGATTCCAATGATGTGTTACTTTGCAATATTGCTTTGCCAACTATTGAAATAAAAGGACTTGTTGTTTTAGACTTACGCAAATCTTAAGCGTAAACTGTTTAGTAAAACGGGCCCCTGCTGAACATCTATATTCGTACCGGTCACAATTTCCAAACGATGTATTAAATTTGACTGGCGTGATATTTTATGAGGGGATTATCATAAAGGTTTAAGTGACCAATTTAGTAAGCGCGTACACATGTATGTAAGAACACTGGGCTTTTGATATATGTACAATCAATCAGATTGTATTGGAAACAATGCCTGCTGATAATTTTCTTTTATTATATTCTTATGAGTGAAATACTGGGATTTATCAGTGTTTTAATTTTCAATTTTGTCACAGTGAATATGAACACTAGTGATGATATCCGTTTTGACGGGACTACTTTTTCACCATTCCTTTGCATTAAAGTCATAGCTGCACTTTTGCACACGGCACTAAAATGTCTGCATTCTAAAATATATCCATGCGCGTGAATGACGTCTTAGGTTGCAAAAATGACGTCATGGGCGCTATTAACTGCTTTGCTCCTCCCAATGTATAATCCATTTTGCGTTTATGGAGGTATTTTGGCAAATATACTTTATATAGTGGAATAAAATTAATAGAATAATCAATTCTAATCGATAGATATCTTCGAACTCGTTTTTTCAACCTGATAACAACCCATTCTCGTGACATATTTTTCATATCAATCGAAAGTATTTGATTATCCTTTATATCTTAGTCTGATTAAAGCACCAGGAAGTCTTCGTGTTCAAAACTGCTTTCCTAGATGAATGACTCGTATGTTTCTTTGTTTTTTTTTAGGTTTTGGTTTTTTTTTTCTCACTAAACATACATAAATGCTTTCTTCACATTCAGAAAAGGTACTTTTGTGTCGAACCATTGGATCAATAAATCGATCGCTTATTAAATCAACATAATGGATCTCGGGTATAAAGTAAATAGTGTACGCATTTGACTGCGTCAGACAAAAAAGAACTTATTAAAGAGTTTCACGTTGCCCAGTGGTTAATGTGGCTTTCAAGTAAACGTATGTATATTGTGTTTATTTCGATGAACAAACTATGTTTAAACTAAGTAAACCCGTGGGACCTTGGTTCGAGCTCCAACAACGCCACCGGTTTCGTTCGAGCGACTTTGACAAGAAAGCCTGGGATTTCTATACATGCTGTTTCAGTACGATAGGTTCCTCTTTGCGTATATTTAATCCATGCAACAAGCAGTAAAAAAATTCCGTGATTGACTTAGGGTTCTGGTGTTAAATACACCTTGATATGATTATGATTTATTTCAATGTTCTTTTACAAACATGTCTTACGAGCTGTCTTCTTTTTTCGAAATGTTTCTATCGATTAACACATTACCAAACAATAACGACATATGACAAGTGTGTTGCAGACGACTATGTAAGACATTAATGGAAAAGGAGAAATTACTCTTAAAGGGCAATTTCTCCTTTTCACTCAATGTTTTCTGTCCTATCAGAAGATTATTTTTTAATTTTATCACATTTTGAAATGTCATCTGGAAACTCTTTCAATTTGGGACAGTCAAACATTTGGTGCTTGGTTAAGGGTGAAATACACCTCAACATGATATATCATTGTCTTTGTACAAACAGATTCTACGAGCTATCTTCTTTTATCGAAATGTTCAATCGATTATTGTCATGGAGACTCATGACACAAATAACACAAAATTAATTTGGTACGGATTAGGTAACGTCAGATAGGACTACTAGTATATGGGCTGATCGTTGGCCTTACTTTATTCGAGGAAAACTCCATGTGTCCCCTTTTACGATGCAGATAATCATATGATAATCATTTACGAGGTCTAAATGGTAAAACATGACCCGAGACTTACTCGTATTAACCCTTAGGAACTGGGAATGCTGGGAACTTTTCTTAAAAATGGATTCTTTTGTCGTCTGCCTGCCAAAGCCTTTAATATCGGATCAATTTTGATTAGGAAAGATACTCGGAGTAACAAACAGATTAGATCACAGGCCAGTCGCCAATTTACTTGGCGGCTGGCTCTGAGTTAACCTGTTTGCACAAACATATGATGTCGGTTCCAGCACTATAAGGGTTAAGTTTGAAAGAGCAACCCTTAACTCCATGTCCTGACAACCTTTTTCGCCGAAGCAACCTAATTATAGATATAACCAAGTCATATGTATGTACATGTATATGTTAAAAACGCGTATTTTCGGTATAATCCTCGGAGTCCTTTTTTCCTTTATTTTCAGAAGGAGACTTTGTTTATGGAGAGCTAGTTTCCCTCTTCTAGCAATGTTTTCAAGCAGAGCTAACTTAAAAGAACTTTAACTAGTATAGACTACATTAGTGCGAAGGTTTGAATTCCTTATTTGATCGACATTCCTTTTTAATAACTTTCCAATAGAAGAACTAATCGCTGTTGTTGATTTCTATTTGAAAGTTTGTTTTCTATGTGTTTCCTCATCAATCGATGATGTTTATAAATCTATTAAAACTGATGATGATATTCTATATTTAAACGGAAAATCAATGCTTTTTATCATGAATCATATGCTGGAATCGTTTTCCCGAACTACCAAAAGTGTTTGGTTATTAAAATCATGTTCAGCTCAAATCTTGCAGTACTTGCGGTGTTTGTTTGTCCAAAACATAAATATTTCATGGAAACTATATTGATTGTTTTCATTTACAATTAAAGCTTAACAAATATAACATTGTGACGCTTAATCCAATCGAAAATTGAATAATAGAATTCTGGCCAAAATGAATATATTTGTCTTCCTATTTGGTTAATGACTTCGGCCTATTGACAACACAAACATGGTCGGCATGGAGAAGGGTCGGTGATCATGCAAAGTTAATACCCTTTTATAACTACCCCAACCCGGTCAATAAATAATACAATCGGGGTATGGGCAAAATGCCTTTACTCAATATACACTATCATGTTGGTTTACATCTATAGTCTCTGCCTGGGTTTAGCGTCGTCTTCAACAAATGTTTGACGAACTAGCGCCAATATCTGATATGCCAATGGTACCACACTATTCCATTAACGGTGTATTTAATCAGTCTGCGAGCAAAGCAAGAAACTCTCATATATTCTACTTTAGAGACGGAGAGACTTTGGAATATGAAAAGGTGTTGGCGACAGGGGGATAAACAGTGAGAGAGGTGCGGTAGGGGGGAGGGGGTGAGGAGAAGACAGACATACAGGCTGGATTGATCAAACAGAGAGACATACAAACAGACAGACAAACAATCAGCGAAACAAAATGTTGGAGACACACACAAGAGGGACTAGAGAAAGAGTGAACTAAAGACAAACTGCCAGAAAGACTAGAGACGAACTGGGATAAAGGGCAGAAAGATAGACATACACCCAGACAGACATATATAGTCACAGAAATAGGCCTACACAAGGAGGGAAAAACTGTGAGAGAGGGCCGTGCAGATTGACAAACACATAGACATGAAGACAAACACGCTTAGATAGGTAGGAAGCCAACTGAGAGAAAAGGTATGGTTATAGGCAGTAAGCAAAAATACAATGACAGAAAAGGAGAGACAGAGAGGCATTCAATTGGTGGAGGAGGTCAGTTCATGTTAACCCTTAAAGTACTTATGCAAACAGGTTAGATCCAGGCCAGCCGCCAAGTAGCTTGGCGGCTGGGCTGTGATCTAACTTGGTTGCTACTCTGAGTATCTTTCGTCAACGAAAATTAGCAGATATTTTAGGTTTTTGAAAGCAGGCGACACAAAAATCTTTTTTTCTTAAAAAGTAAATATGTAGGAAGGGTAATAAAAGTGGTACATGTACAATGTATATGTATGGACAGATGAAAGGAAAGAATCCCTACATGTTTTTTGTACACGGTAGAGCAGTAAATTGATCATTGTCATATAAATTGTTAACCCATTACCAAATAACAACAGCATTCGACCAGTGTGTTGCAGACGACTCTGGACAACATGGTGGGAAAAGGAGAAATTGCTTTCACGAGCAATTTCTCCTTTTCCCAAATTGTTTCCTGCCCTATCAGACGAATATTTTTCAATTTCATCACATTCTAAAATGTCGTCTGCAAGCTCTTTCAATTTGGGATTGTCGAAAATCTAGCGTTTTGTAAAGTGTTAAGCGAAACAGGACATGATAAAACAATATAGATATGGATATGGATGAGACTTTAATAAAGATTATATAATTATATCTAGATACAACTAGACCGTCGCCGAGGACAATACACGTTACAATTAGAAACACACCTACAGACAAATAGTCCTACACAGGACAGTTAATTATTCTACTCACCTGTCTAAAGAAACTTGCTCCAATACGCAACGGAACACCTAATACTCAAGTCATCGCAGCATAATTCCATCAAGAATAAATAAAACAAAAAGTCACTTTAATGAACAATTATACAATGAATTCCACATGTCGGCCGCATAATAAACGTGTAATATATAGCTCACACCTTAATGTCCGTCCTATCGTAATTCCCAATAATAATGCACTGTATATAATTTGTATCCGAGCTCACCGCATTCGTCCGATTGTATAGATCTATACACAGCTGATCATGGAAAAACCGATAACTTGAGCCATTCCTTCATATAACAAAACATATCATAGTTTTATTGAGACATAAAGTACACAAGCGCATAGTCCATCTAGAAGTATGTGTCTGGTCAAACACATAACTTGATTCATTCCTCCATATAAAAGTATGTAAATTGTCAAACATATAACTTGATAACCTGATCCATTCCTCCATATAACATAATATAACATAGTTTTATTGAGACATTAAGCACACAAGCTCATAGTCCATATAGAAGAATGTGTCTGGTCAAAATTGTGTGATTGGTACGAATTGAAAGCCAGCGCAGACGACAAAAGTTGGAATAAAATGTATTTCTTTACGATGCTCAGTAAAAACCTTTGACCAAAAAGATAAACTGCTCTTAATGGGACAAGGATTCCTTTTTATGACAGTGTTTGAATAGGATTTCTGAATCAGATATAACAAAGAAGAGTCTTGCAGTACACAACTTTCAAAAAGCATTACGACAAAAGGAGAAATTGCTTGTCACAAACAACTTCTCCCTTTGCCTCAATATCGTTTCAATCACTTTACATATCACAACAGGAGAACTGAAATGCGTTTCACTTGATTACAAAGCTTTTCTATAGTCGTCAAAAGTGGCGTCATTGTAAATATTTTACACCATGATATGAAAAATCGCCCATACGTATTTTGCATAGCGAACCATACATGTGGATTGTGAACGACATAAAC
Organism: Cerastoderma edule; assembly: GCA_947846245.1. Lineage (NCBI taxonomy): Eukaryota > Metazoa > Mollusca > Bivalvia > Cardiida > Cardiidae > Cerastoderma > Cerastoderma edule. The sequence continues at coordinate 16,595,002 of OX401420.1, forward strand.
ACATTGCATATAACAATTTGTGTATATACTGTTCACAATCCACACTCTGCGCTACTCGTTATTCAAGCTTTAAACTGTAATGCTTAATAGGTCATTAATCTATATCCAATAATCCGTTTTTTTCCTCCTGTTAAAAGCCCTGTAAATTTTACAGCAGTATTGGATAGACAGATTTGAAAACGGTTATACTGTAAGCGTGCGAACCCTTTCCCAAACAACAAATGTTCGACTGTCCTAAATTGAAAAAAGTTTGCAGAAGACATATCAAAATGCGATGAAATTGGAAAATAATCTTCTGATATGGCAGAAAACATTGTGGGAAAAGGAAAAATTGCTCGTAACGAGCAGTTTCTCCTTTTCCCACAATGTTTTCTAAAGTCGTCTGCAACAAAGTGGTCAAATGTCGTTATTGTTTGGGAAAGGGTTAACCTTTAGAATGCTAAACATGTAATTTTCTGAAAAATAGATTTTTGTGTCGTCTGCTTTCCAAAACATTTAACACATCTGCTTAATTTTGATGAGGAAATATACTCACAGTAACAAATAGGTTAAATCCAGGCAAGCTGCCAATTTACTTTGTGGCTGGCCTGGATCCCATCCGTTTGCATAAGCATGAAGTCGGTTCCATCGCTATAAGGGTTAAGTTGCTCTACGGGTCAGCTTGTAAAAATCAACTTTGTCTTTAAAATATTAAATGACTTTCGAAAAATCAAGCCATGGATGACTAAAAAGAATCTTAATAGACGGTTATCGAATAATAATGCACATTTGAAGATACCATTCTGTGATTGTTCGATATAATGCCGAGACTTCTGTGTGCATCATAGACCAATACTCTACTGCGGTCATGCAAGAAAAAACTCATTTAAAACTGTGCTAAACCCAAGATAAAGAAACAACAGCGTTCTCCGAAAAACGATAAATACCGCGCAAACAAAACCAGCCGATTCGGGGAAAATCGCTTCAATGGTCGTACAAACAATATTCAAAAGGAATCAGTAAAGTGTTGTCATGAAAATGTAAAATCGTTTAAAGCCGCGTTAACCCTTTACTAAACGCCAAACTCTCGTCTGTCTCAAATTGTAAGAGTTTGAAGACGACATTTCAAAATGTGATGAAATTGAAAAATACTCTTCCGATAGGGCAGAAAACATAGTGGGAAAAAGTGAAATTGCTCATTATGAGCAATTTCTCCTTTTCCCATATTCAGGAGGATTCTGTCAAGTGTTGTAATGTAAATATAGAATCGTTAAAACCTCGTTAAACCACATACACACCAACACAACCCAAGCGAGATGAATGATCGTACATACAATATTCAGGAGGAATCTGTCAAGTGTTGTAATGTAAATATAGAATCGTTAAAACCTCGTTAAACCACATACACATCAACACAACCCAAGCAAGGTGAATGATCGTACAAACAATATTCAGGAGGAATCAGTCAAGTGTTGTAATGTTAATATTGAATCGTTAAAACCGCTTTAAACCACATACACATCAACACAACCCAAGCAAAGTGAATGATCGTACAAATAATATTCAGGAGGAATCAGTCAAGTGTTGTTATGTAAATATTGAATCGTTAAAACCGCTTTAAACCACATACACATCAACACAACCCAAGCAAGGTGAATGATCGTACAAATAATATTCAGGAGGATTCAAACAAGTGTTGTAATGAAACTGAAAAATCGTTTAAAACCGCGTTAATTCTTTACTAAACGCTAATTTTTCGACTGCCCCAAATTGAAAAAGTTTGGAGACGACATTTCAAAATGTGATGAAAAATACTATTCTGTTAGGGCTGAAAACATAGTGGGAAAAGGAGAAATTTGCTCGTTAAGAGCAATTTCTCCTTTTCAACAACAATGTTTTTTCCAGAGTCGCCTGCAACAAACTGGTCAAATGTCGTTATTTTTTGGTAATGGGTTGAACCCCATACAAATCAACACACACCAAAGCATAGCAAATCAAAAGCGTTTGACCTGATCGTGGAAGGTTCGATCGCATTATCGAGTCAATAATGAACAATGGGACAGATTTCACGGCCATGACCACGTTCCTCTATGGCGACGCTCTATTTGTAAACAAACACCTGAGGCCCGTACAGTTTAACCCATTACAAAACAATAACGACATTTGACCAGTTTGCCGCAGAAGACTTTGGAAAACATTATTAATAAAGGGGCACAATGTTTTCTGCCCTATCAGATGATTACTTTTTAATTTCATTAACATTTTGAAAATGTCGTCTGCAAACTCTTTCAATTTTGGACAGTCGAATTTGGCGTTAGGTATTTAGGGTTTAGGAGTGCTCTGCACTCGCTTTCTGGTTTCCGGACTCAAAGTGCGAACAATCTCAGGTGATTGAGACAGAGTACCAGTTTGAAAATGGGCGTTTATGGACGCACAGTATATCGAACGTGAGACTGGTAGTCAATAATGGGAAGATTGAACAGGGTTTTACGCATAGATCGATATATTTATTGCTACGGGACAGGACAATCTATAGATAAGGGAGGTAATTCAGGTGTATCTTTGTAAACTGGTGACCAAAGTTTATCTCCCTTATCAGTGGTACGCGTTTAGCCTTTTATATAATACTTAGGTTTTCGAATGGTCAAGTCTTCAAACAACAGAGGACACAAATATTTATATGTATAATAAATTAAAGTATTAAGTAATAATGTTGTTTTAATTTTGGATATTGGGAAGAAATATCTCGAGATAAATGATAAATGTTTGTCAGCTTTTGTAACTTCTACGGTCGTCTAGACACAAGCGTTTAATGTATTTGATTTAATCTTAGAATAGCATTCGATGAAAATCATCAATACAAAAAATAGAAATGTTGGTAGCATTCTCATTTTCGTCACAATCACTTCACTGGTCGTCTAGACAAAAGGAATATAAACTTTTCTTACTTAAAGGCACATCAAAGAAGACGAGTACAAATATAAAACTAACAAAATTTATCCTGTAACTAGAGTCATTTTTGGACCGATAACAAGGGATCGTATAATATTTGTGATATCCGGCACTAACCATATAACACATCCACGCGACAAATCATGACGTCATAAGAACGAAATGACGTCATGTTTACATCATTCTCTACTTATTTTTTCCTTTTTTCTCGTGTTTTATTTACATCTTGTTTGTTTGAAAGAACACTTGAATGTAACAGGATAAATAGAATAGATGGTTGGTGTCTTTGAATGGGAAAAGTTATCGGGCTCGGCTTCGAATTATTATCCGTTTCGCCTTCAACTCGCCGGATAATATTCCAACGCCTTGCCCGATAACATTTCCGATTCACGACACCAACCATCTATTCTCTATATAACTAAAAAAAAAAATATATGGCGTTCTTATACTATGATCATAAAAGACATGAGAAATAATTTACGAGTGTATTGAGACTCTACTAGATAGAATCCTTTAATACAAGTTAGTTTGTGCTTGAAAAATAGTTGGCTCCAATTCAATCATGTTTATCATCAACATGTCTGTTTACATTTTCAGATAACAAATTCTGATTGGTCGGTTTAGAAATTCGTGTATCACTTGACAAGGTCAGAGGTTAAACTGAATTTTTAAACTGGCTAATATGGGTTATTATTCGTTGGCTTTCATGTTTCAGTTGTGTTGATGGGCTTTTGTAGTGATAACTAATGGACTCCCACCAAAAGTTTACTAAATGATAAAGTTTGATATAGCATAAATCTCCTTTTATGAGCCTTTAACCTTAGATTACCATTCGATGAAAATCATCGAGACCAAATAAGAAATGATTGTAAACTTATCTTTTGTTACAACCACTTCATGGATTGTCACATGGGACGGTTCTAATGTATTCAAATTAATTAAAAAGAAAACATTGGATGAAAAACATCGGGACAAAAGAAGAAGTGTTTGTAGCCTTCTCTTTTTGTTTCAACCAACCACTTCATGGGTTGTCACATGGGAATGTTTTAACGTATTCAAATTAATTAAAAGAAAACATTGGATGAAAACCATCGAGGCAAAAGAAGAAGTGTTTGTGGCCTTCTCCTTTTGTTTCAACCAACCACTTCATGGGTTATCACATGGGAAGGTTTTAACGTATTCAATTTAATTAAAAGCAAACATTGGATGAAAAACATCGAGACAAAAGAAGAAGTGTTTGTGGCCTTCTCCTTCTGTTTCAACCAACCACTTCATGGGTTGTCGCATGGGAAGGTTTTAACGTATTCAAATTAATTAAAAGAAAACATTGGATGAAAAACATCGAGACAAAAGAAGAAGTGTTTGTAGCCTTCTCCTTTTGTTTCAACCAACCACTTCATGGGTTGTCACATGGGAAGGTTTTAACGTATTCAAATTAATTAAAAGAAAACATTGGATGAAAAACATAGGGACAAAAGAAGAAGTGTTTGTAGCCTTCTCCTTTTGTTTCAACCAACCACTTCATGGGTTGTCACATGGGAATGTTTTAACGTATTCAAATGAATTAAAAGAAAACATTGGATGAAAAACATCGAGACAAAAGAAGAAGTGTTTGTAGCCTTCTCCTTTTGTTTCAACCAACCACTTCATGGGTTGTCACATGGGAAGGTTTTAACGTATTCAAATTAATTAAAAGAAAACATTGGATGGAAAACATCGAGACAAAAGAAGAAGTGTTTGTAGCCTTCTCCTTTTGTTTCAACCAACCACTTCATGGGTTGTCACATGGGAATGTTTTAACGCATTCAAATTAATTAAAAGAAAACATTGGATGAAAACCATCGAGACAAAAGAAGAAGTGTTTGTAGCCTTCTCTTTTTGTTTCAACCAACCACTTCATGGGTTGTCACATGGGAAGGTTTTAACGTATTCAAATTAATTAAAAAGAACACGATTGGATGGAAAACATCGAGACAAAAGAAGAAGTGTTTGTAGCCTTCTCTTTTTGTTTCAACCAACCACTTCATGGGTTGTCACATGGGAAGGTTTTAACGTGTTCAAATTAATTAAAAAGAAAACATTGGATGAAAACCATCGAGGCAAAAGAAGAAGTGTTTGTAGCCTTCTCCTTTTGTTTCAACCAACCACTTCATGGGTTGTCACATGGGAAGGTTTTAACGTATTCAAATTAATTAAAAGAAAACATTGGATGGAAAACATCGAGACAAAAGAAGAAGTGTTTGTAGCCTTCTCCTTTTGTTTCAACCAACCACTTCATGGGTTGTCACATGGGAATGTTTTAACGCATTCAAATTAATTAAAAGAAAACATTGGATGAAAACCATCGAGACAAAAGAAGAAGTGTTTGTAGCCTTCTCTTTTTGTTTCAACCAACCTGTTCATGGGTTGTCACATGGGAAGGTTTTAACGTATTCAAATTAATTAAAAAGAACACGATTGGATGGAAAACATCGAGACAAAAGAAGAAGTGTTTGTAGCCTTCTCTTTTTGTTTCAACCAACCACTTCATGGGTTGTCACATGGGAAGGTTTTAACGTGTTCAAATTAATTAAAAAGAAAACATTGGATGAAAACCATCGAGGCAAAAGAAGAAGTGTTTGTAGCCTTCTCCTTTTGTTTCAACCAACCACTTCATGGGTTGTCACATGGGAAGGTTTTAACGTATTCAAATTAATTAAAAGAAAACATTGGATGAAAAACATCGAGACAAAAGAAGAAGTGTTTGTAGCCTTCTCTTTTTGTTTCAACCAACCACTTCATGGATTGTCACATGGGAAGGTTTTAACGTATTCAAATTAATTAAAAGAAAACATTGGATGAAAAACATCGAGACAAAAGAAGAAGTGTTTGTAGCCTTCTCTTTTTGTTTCAACCAACCACTTCATGGGTTGTCAAATCGGAAGGTTTTAACATATTCAAATTAATTAAAAGAAAACATTGGATGAAAAACATAGGGACAAAAGAAGAAGTGTTTGTAGCCTTCTCTTTTTGTTTCAACCAACCACTTCATGGGTTATCACATGGGAAGGTTTTAACATATTCAAATTAATCAAAAAGAACACGATTGGATGAAAACCATCGAGGCAAAAGAAGAAGTGTTTGTAGCCTTCTCCTTTTGTTTTAACCAACCACTTCATGGGTTGTAACATGGGAAGGTTTTAACGTATTCAAATTAATTAAAAAGAAAACATTGGATGAAGACCATCGAGACAAAAGAAGAAGTGTTTGTAGCCTTCTCTTTTTGTTTTAACCAACCACTTCATGGGTTGTCACATGGGAAGGTTTTAACGTATTCAAATTAATTAAAAGAAAACATTGGATGAAGACCATCGAGGCAAAAGAAGAAGTGTTTGTAGCCTTCTCTTTTTGTAACGATTATCTCATGAGTCGTCTAGACGAAAGGGTTTAGTATATCTTATTTAATCTTAGAACACAATTCGATGAAAATCATCGAGACAAGAGAACAAACAGTTATAACCCTTCTTCTTTTGTCACACTCACTTCTTGACTCGTCTAGACGAAAGAAACCAACGTATATAATTTAACCCTTTCACAAACAACAAATTTTCGACTGTCCCAAATGGAAAGACTTTGCAGAAAACATTTCAAAATGTTATGAAATCGGAAATTAATCTTCTGATAGACCACAAAACATTTTGTGAAAAGGAAAAATTGCTCGTCACGAGCAATTTCTCCTTTTCCCTCAATGTTTTCTAAAGTCGTCTGCAACAAAGTCGTCAAATGCCGTTATTGTTTGGGAAGAGTTAACATTTGAATTTCATGCGATGAAAATTATCGAGACAAAATAAAAACGTTTGAATCGATCTCCTTTTCTCACAATCATTTCTTAAGTCGTCACAAGAAAACGGTTAAACATACAATATTTGGCCCGAATTTGGCCGAGTCCATTCATGTTTTAAAACGCCAGACTATTATAGTCAAATAATCGATATTCCCAAAATTCACGGTTGTATAAAGCTGAAGGGGTAGATCAAATTGCCGAAATAATCTATTTGAATAGCATGACGTTTTGTAGTTTATACAAACAGACAATGGGGGATTGACGATTCAAAATGGCGGAATTAACTTCAGGTCACAATTCGTCTTTTGTTTAAAGGTTTCATATAAAGGTAAGTCTATACGTATTCATTGTGAGATACAAAGAATAGGGTGACATCTTAACCCGTTATCCATCAGCAGATTATTGTCTTAAAAGTAATCTCACAGCAGACGACTTTAAAGGCATATTTCATCACAATGGGGGTTTACAAACTTTCACAACGAGTGTCTTATAATATCCCAGATTTTAACCGTCGCCCGCTTGCTAGTTACGTTTGAATCAGACATTGAACTCGTTAACCCTGATAGTGCTTGAACGGACTTTATGCGTATGCAAACATGTTAGATCCAGGCCAGCTGCCAATTAACAAAGTAAATTGGCGGCTGCCCTGTGATCTAACCTGTTTGCTTCTCAGAGCATCTTTCTTTAACGAAATTAAGCAGAACTTTAAGGTTTTTGAAAGCAGACGACACAAAAGTATATGTTTAGAAAATTGCCAAGCATTCTGAGGGTTAAAGATGGATGAACGGATAACATATTTAAGGGATCGAAACTGATGTTTTGTTGTATATTTACAACCTAAAACCTCCCTTAACCACAACACAGACTATTAGAATAAGTGCATTAGGTCTTTGATCACAACCACTGTAGCAAACGACTTCATAAACCACTGTGACAAATAGATACAAAGCTAATCATGAGCACTTTAGTTTAAACTTATCTATTTTACATCGAATGTGAGGGCTTGTAGCTGTTTAAATTCACTCTCGATGACTGCTTCATGGATTCTTGACAAGTACTCGCGCTGATTTGTTGGCTAATCCCGGCTATTTTTATCTCGCCTAACGGGGATTTGAACCCGGGTCCCTCGGCACAATTATTCGACGCTCTACCACTGCACGACTGTCGTCCATGAGCAATTTATCCTTCGGTCACATTCGTTTCCACTCAATATTTCAAAGAATGTCGTTTTTGTTTTAATTGCAATAGTATTGTTTCGTGCTGTTGCTATGAATTCTGTACGGTCACAATATTTCACATTGAAGCAATGAGTGGGAGCCGTTTTCGAAATTGTTCCGGTTTTATTCCCTGCTTACAAACGCAGGCTGTTGTCGCATGTGTTGAACAGGACGTTCGGGTCGCAGCACCCAAATTGTTCCTATTTAGAAATATTGCCTCACAGCCTAAGGTGCATATTTTCACTTATTCATCCAGCACTCTAACCACCATGCTACGGAACCACTTGCCATAAGAAGGATAAAAAAGGTAAGAAAGAAAAGCATTGTAATTGTACCAATGAGAACTAAAACGACTTGACCTGCTGATGAAACATTAAGTTCGTAGAATTGAACCTCACCCGTAATACTCAGTGGTGCAATGATAGAGCGTCAACCTCAGGCACCGAGGCCCCCTGGTTCGAGCCGCGTCGCGTAAGCGGTGAGAAAATACAGTCGGTACTAACTTACAAAATAGCGCGAGTTTTCGATTATGTATCTAGGAACCGCAGAATCGAGAGTGATACATGCATATCTAAGTTGTCAGAACTTGTTTCACAAAATGAGCGAAATAAAGAAATTAAAGATAAACGATATGAACTGACCCGGTCTATGTGAAGAAAAACCTCGGTGTTCCGTTCGTTCGAGTTGATTCTTCTACAAATTCATTTCAAGCTGTTGCATCTGAAGGATCTATTGCTTCTTGAAAGTGTTTTTGTCTGTGTTTAGTTTCTTTATATTTCAAAGTTATGTATATACGTTTTCAATTAATTTCAATCGGAACAAACGCAAACTTGGTGTGATGTACGCTAGATTCGTATTACGTTTGGAAAGAAATACAAGTAACAATTCAATTTCAATTTCAATTCTTTATTTGGCATTTATTTGGTACAGACATATATATAATGTACGTAAACATGTTAATATATACAAAAAAAATAACAACGATTATCAAATCACGAAAACATACAAGTCACGAATTTAGTTGATCTATCACATAATGATATGATAAAGGTAAATACATTAAATAATTTTGTTTCGACATTAAAAGCTTTTTTTTTTAGATAATATGCAGTTTTAGTTAGAATAAATTAACGTTTTGAAAATAAAATATTTACAAATTAGTGTTTGGCCATGGTAGATGTCCAAAATATTTATTACGAATGTTTGCATAGGCCGGACAGCACAACGTAATCTCGCTGAAAATCCTGATATGCTTGCATGGATACAGTGCAAAGACGTTTCGTTTATGACGTAACACTCGGTTTATGTGCTTCTTGATGTGTCTAATGTTTCCTGACCTTCGTATGTTCCCCTTAGTATGTGTATTGTGCACTCTCACCAAAGGGGAATTAAGTATGAGATAAGTAAAACAAGAATAAAATACAAGCAGATGCGTCAATGTATTTCACGTTAACGTCTCAAGCGTTCTTTTCCCACGCCCTCTTGGCAATGCTATTGGTAGACGTTTAACTTATCGACTGATTGATTGGATTATCGCTTAACTCATAATCGATATATCGATGTTTTGATTGCGATTAGAGATAAAGACGGGGTCATTAGTTTAAACGGCTGCAAGTTTAAAAGGACTAATTTAATAACGTTTACACTATTTATGTTTTATTTTCAAATTGATTTATCTATCACACAATTTCAAAGTGTTATTTACCTATTTATTTGGAATTATTTAGCTACATGCTGTTCCTTTTAAGCACATATACACCTTATCTGTTTCAATCTAAGAATTATTAAGATGTGATTTGTAGATGTCAGTCGCGTTTAATGATGAAAAATGATTTACTGTGTTGTTAACATCTATGTATGAAAACGTTCATTAAACTGCAAAATGTTATTTTGACTACAGTATATCGTGTTTTATCACGGAAAAGGGAATTACTGTGTTGTCAACATACATGTATGAAAACGTTTGTTAAACTACAAAGTGTGAATTTGACAAGAGTAAATCGCGATTTATCATGGATAAGGGATTAATATGATATTAACATCAGTGTGTGAAAACGGTCATTAAAAAACAAAGAGTGATTTTGACACAAGTGTAAACACAGCGAATACAAGAATGTCGGAGGTATTAGATTGGCTTGAAACGTGAGTATATGATGAAGGTGTCACTAAATTTGTTTGTTTATTTGGTTTTTACATCGCGTCAACATTACTTTGGTTATTTCACGATATCTTGCTCATAATGGCTAAATGGTGGAGAACCTCTTGGGACTATCCCACAAAGATTCGTAAAGTTTATCTGCGTTTACAAATTTGTCTTAACACTTGAATATCGACGGTAACCTTTTTCCTCTTTCTATTTTATGTTCACGAGTAAATTGCTATATTAATCAATCTGTGCGTATTTCAAATATCTAATCCCTTGGTGTAATATTGTTATCCGCCAGAAAACAACCCGAATTACCCCAGGTTTTCTGGTTGATTTAATGAACTAACTACGAGGTATATCTACCGGCTTGTATCGGTGATTGCCGAGTAGATACGATTAACAGAATACAAGAAGATCGTCGTTAACTATCAACAAGGAATGAAATTAACGACCAAAAAGGAATGAAATGAAATCTGAGAATTCCCTCCATAATTCCAGGCGTCTGGGGATCCTGACGATCCACTGTAAGTGCAGGATGTGCGGCTGTCACCACAAGATCCACTGGAGCGTCGTGGCGGTCATCGTTAACCTTATTGCGATTGGTCTATTCACGACGGGCGTTGCGACTGCGCACTGGGCCCGGAAGTCAACGAACGGTTACTCCGTCAACACGGGCCTCTTTCAGGCCTGCACCCAGCTCAACGATACGTGTTACGACACGCATATGTACTTTGACGGGTACTCGCGTAAGTGTGTTCTTTTGTCGTTTTATCTTATTGTGTTTAAACATCGCGTTAAGGTAGAATATCCATGATTCGCCATTTTTGAAACTCATTCTTTTGCCGGACTTCTTCGGGTGTCGAAACTATTCGACTATTCACACTATAAACTATGACCGATGTATATCAAGAACGTCCGAAGTAATCCGACAAAGGTATGATTATCAAAATAACGGATTGTAAGTATTTTTCAGTAATATGTCGGCTCTCCATGGTGAAGACTGGCAGATACGTCACTAGCCTTTTGTCAACCGCGAGACCACTGTCATGAAAATTCCAATTTAAATCTATTGCTTCCGTGATTTTGTGAATTGAAGTTCTATACGCTTTTGTCAACAAATTAAAGAAAAATCTCAATGGCTAGGCGAGTAATAGCTTTTCCATCGCAGGCCTCTTCAAGATGAGCAAACAACTCAATGCAACATGTTATGAGACGCAAATGTATTTCGATGGTTTCTCATGTGTCTTTTCTTAGGTAACAATTTATTTGCATAGAACGGTAAAGGTTTTCCAGATATACACCCAACTCAATGACACATTTTGCGAGACACACATGTACTTTGATACGAAATAGAAAATACGCATTTTTCTTGTCTGCACCTTCGGTTCGGCCCAAGGTATTATATCATTTGAATATATATACATGTGTACTTTCATGGCTAATTATCTGGAATCTAAAGGTCACTATTAAATGTGTCAACAAATAACTATATAAAAAGTAGAGCAACTTACATTTTCTCTGCATTTTATCGGTTAACTCCAAATGTTGAACGTTCCGACATCTTTTTGTGACGTCATTTCCGCTTATCGAATTTTGGCGGGAATTTTGTTAAGTATATACAGCTCGTTATGGTCATAACTTAAAAGAACGTTAAACATGTCTACGAAATTAAAAAAGAAACTGAACCATTGATGAGAAGAGGTCATTGACAATCGCTATTGGGGAGTGGAAGGGTTTTTATCGTAGATTACCTTGACATTCTGCACATTCTACCTATTTGGAAAACTAGAATGCCAAAACATATTTACTGGTTTTCATTTTCATTCTTTTTTTCATTTATGTACAGGGCTCAAATTTGAGCGTTATAGTACATGTTCCCTGGACAACCTTCCAGTACTAGGCTAGAAAACACGTATTGCTAAAGGACACTCGACGGTAAACAAGATAACCGCCATCGGCTATCAAACCCGGTTGGCCGGTTTCTAGTCCCTGATGCTAACCACTAACGCCGTTCCGACCAATCATCATTGATGCTGACTAAATGGTTATCTAACTGTTTACGCTTATAGAATGGCGTTTAGCCTCGCTTCATACGTGTTTGATTGAAGACATTAAAACGTTCGTGTACTTATGCATTACATATGCAATCCACTAGCATGAAACGACTGTAAAATGTGTTTCACTTTGATTGTGTTAAGTTTAAATAGAACTTTTAGTTTTACACCGATTATGAATGAAGCTTGAAGCTTATCAAGTTCACTTTCGAAGACGGCGTCCTTGATACTATAACAGAACTCATCGTTTCGATGGCTTTTCACCAGTGCACTATCGTGGATCGAACCCCGGACCATCGGTACCAAAGGCCGACGTTCTACCACTGCACCAATGTCACTGTTAATTGTGTTTAATTGATTATTTTCAGAAAAGAGTCTAATCATCGGAAGTGCCATAGTTAACGTGTTCGCCTTGATTGGGTTCTACTTTTTCTTTGCCCTCGCCATCTTCTTCCTATGTGGACTCTTCGAGGAGAAACAGCTCGCTACTGGTGCCATGGTTACCGCCTACGTCTCGGGTAAGCATAGCAACATGCGTCTGACTCACTTTGATGTGGCTCTTCCAGAAACAACCTATAACCCGACCCATGTAAAACTTATAAATCAGGCCAGAAAGTAAAACATGCATGACACACTAGATTTAGACACAATGTATTTTTCACTCAAAGCTATTATCTTCAGGCATATCTGCCATGGTAGACACTGTGACCTACGCTATCACCTGCGAGTCGTTGAGTCTTTTACTTAGCCGGTTCCTCATGAAAGCTGAAACTTTCTTAGCAGGCAATAAACGATCGTATCTATACCATCTCCGTATTTTATTCATAAAATTGTGTTTGTAATCATGACTGAATCTTCATGAAATCCTTGCCGTTCTGATGAAGTTGTGTGAAATCTCAGTTAGATTCACTTTCTCATTTTCAGATATGTTTGTCGTTACGGCTGGTTCTTCATGAAAACTGTAACGTTCTGATAATGCTATAAATAGAGAATAGATGGTTGGTGTCGTGAATCGGAAATGTTATCGGGCAAGGCGTAGGAATATTATCCGGTGAGCCGAAGGCGAAACGGATAATATTCCGATGCCGAGCCCGATAACTTTTCCCATTCAAAGACACCAACCATCTATTCTATTTATCCTGTTACCTTTATGTATTCTTTCAAACAAATAATATACAAATAAAACACGAGAAAGAATGAAAAATATGTAGAGAATGATGTAAACATGACGTCATTTCGTTCTTATGACGTCATGAATCGTCACGTGCACGTGGTATATGGTTAGTGCCGGATATCACAAATGTTATACGGCACCTAGTTATCCGTCCCAAAATGACACTAGTGACAGGATAAAAATGTTACCAAGACAGACTCTTTCTTCTACAGGCGCGTTTGCCATCACGGGAACTGTTATCTACGCCATCACCATCAAGTCGCTTGACTACTCGCTCAGCTGGTCCTTCGTGCTGGCCGTATTGGGGTTCTGTGTGAACGTGTCGGCTGGTATACTCATGTGCGTCGGCCGCAACATTAGCACCAAGAAGCGCCGGAAGAAGCAGAAACCGCCACTCGGTGCGCCGAATCATTTTATCGAGGAGATGGAAATGCCAGACACCGATACGACGTACAAGAAGGTTTGGGAAGCGTCGTCGTCCATGCCGTAGTTATTTTGGTCTTTGTTTTATATGTTTTTCTTGTTTTGTTTTATCATTTTTATTATATTTATTACTTTTTTATGAGTTCATTATTTACTTATTACTGCTCATATATAAATGATGTCAAACACATGTGTCTACTTTGAGGTTTCGAGGGATCAATGCAAGACTGTAGTAAGTGCTTCACATATGTTAAGCACTTATTATAATATTGCACTGAACCCTTGCTTTTTAAATACCTATTGATTCAAATAAATTGTCATGTATTGGCAATGCTCAATTGCCAATGCTCTGCAGAAGCTCGGGTAGTGTGGTCTCCGTTAAGCTTTATTTTGATGGTTGATCTACCAAACCGGTCTATGTTTATAGCATACAGTTGGTCCATTTAACTTTCAAAGAGTGTTATGAAATACACATCCCAATCGTCTGCCCTTTTTGTACAGAGACGTGTGAATAAGTATCATTTGAAAATGAGTTCACTACTACAGATTGCACCAGAGGCCCTGTAACATTTGTGTTCATACATCCCGAAGTAATAGTTCTGCAATAGATTTACAAAAAATAGTATTTAAAGGCACATAAAAGGAGAGAAGTAGAAATAAATTACTAAAAACACATATGGAGTTCACTTATTATTTTCATAAAAGTCATGACAATTAATTTACGAATGCATTGAGACCCTATTAAATAGACTCCTTTAACATAAGTTATTTTGTGCTTGAAATATAGTAGTCTCCAAATCAATCATGTTTATCAACAACCTGTTTGTTTACATATTCAAAATAACGTATTCTGATTGGTCTGTTCAAACATTTGTGTATCAACTGACAAGGTCAGGGGTGAAGCTTCACTCAATTAACCTGGTTGATCTGGGTTAATTCTTGTTGGCTTTCACGTTTAAGTTGTGCTGATGTTTTTTTTTTTGTGTGTGATAACTATTTGAATCTGACCAAAAGTTTACCAATTAATATAGTTTTATATAGCATTAACTTCCTTTGATGTGCCTTTAAAAAAAGTACATAACTACCGTCTGTATAAGAAGCAGCTCGGTTTACTGAAGCCAGTGGCTATCTTCATTCGGAACAAGGACAAGTTATATATTACTGCAGGAGACTCCAAGCTGTAAGATCTTGTTTCCCACTCAATCTAATATAAATTAATTTAAACTTTAGAGGTTCTCCAATTTTCAAACGGGACTTTGATCCCAAAATGTTCTGTCACGTCCTTCGAATTAGACTTTAATCCGAGGTCCCGTCGTATGAGTGGCCTGAAATGCTTAGTACAAAATGGACGTTAAACCACCGATACTATATCATATGTTCGCCAGAACACCAAATCAACAATGCTTTGTTTTGTTTCTCATTGTGAACATTGTTACATAGGGTTGTTGTGTTATGCCTTTTTCATTTTCATATCTTTTTTTCCATTGTTTTTATTTGATCTCCGTTGACTGTTGACAGTGTGAGGTGAATAAAGTGCTTACATTTTGACTTTTCTCATTTCGTGATTTCTAATCACTATTCCAAAGTATTTAGCACGATTTTCCCATTTGTTGTCTTTGTAGAATAATCCGTATGCCATTAGCTGACGACACAAACACTGTTTTATTTGTGAAAGAGAGCATATCCCAATGTTATGAAGTATGAAAGAGATTTTTGTTACAAATGACAGATTTCTGTTGTTGTTGTTGTCGTCGTTGTTGTGGTTGTAACTGTCAGATGAAAAACATGGCTTGGGGTTCTGTCCCGTGCATCTACCCGCCTAGTGCGGGGTATACGCACGGGCCAGGATCCCAGGCTGGATGAAGCAATGCTTCAAGAGCGGATATAAATGATGTGGACCCGACTAACATTATGCGCTATATGGTATGTCCCCATGTATGGACCAATACTAGGAGGTAGCGTCCACGTTGTGTACGGGTAAACATCTAAAAGGATCGTCTGTTGATGAGTTGGTCGTTGTTATTCACCTTTTCAACAGGGTTTTAGTTTCCACGCTTTTGTCAGTGAACCAAGCCATCATGCCTATGGTGTGTGGTGAAAGGGTCTGCACACTATTCTTCAAAGGTGCTTCTTAAAGGCACATCAAAGGAGAGAAGTACAAATAAATTACTGAAACAATATATGGAGTTATTTTAGTATGTTCATAAAAGTAATGAGAATTAGTTTAGAAATGCATTGAGACCCTATCAAATAGACTCATTTAAAATGATTTATTTTGTGCTTGAAATATAGTTATCTCCAATTCAATCATGTTTCTCAACAACCTGTTTGTTTACATATTCAAAATAACAAATTCTGATTGGTCGGTTCAAAAATTTGTGTATCAACTGCCAATGTCAGAGGTGAAGAATCAGGAAATCTGAATGATAAAACTTGCTAATCTGTTTTTTTTTTCTGGTTTACTTTCACATTTAAGTTGTGCTGGTGGTGTTTTCTGGTGAAAACTATATGAATCTGTCCAACAGTTTACCAAATGATATAGTTTGATATAGCATTAATCTCCTTTAATTGGCCTTTAACAGATGTGTAGAAATTTTGAATTAATTTCTTTAAAACTGCTCAACAGTTGTACTGTTATATGATACGCACTGGAGAATAGGGGTTGGAAGCAAAATTAGATCGTTTTGAATTTTAAAAGTGTTTAAACAGTGAATTAATCTGTATTTTCATCCAAAAGCGTGACGTCACTTTTGAGAACTACCACATCTAAACAGGGCATACTTAGATAAATTGACGCTTCCCGAATTAACTATAATTCTCATAATTATACATCAACCAACACTACAAAACACTGTATATTGTTTCAGCGAAATTTTATTTCGACTTTTAAGATTTTCTCTTCTCTGAACAAGCACCTCTTAAATGTCCCATGCAAGGGATTGACTGACACGGATGATTGAAGCTGTAACCGTGTTGAATGAAATATCTACGTCTCGATCATTTAGACAAGTATAGTGTTTGACAAACATACAGTGCAAAATTGACTTCGTTAGCCTACCTGTCGAAGAGAATATTTCCCAGAATGTTTTTTCGAACGCTAGACCCTTCATTACAAGTCGGCACTTGATACAGCAACGCAAGTTTACCAGTTTGAATTCAACTTGAGTGCCAATCGTATCTACCCGGCAATCCCCGTAAGAAGTCGGTAGATATATTATTTTAAGAAATGGCCGAAGTGTTCCGAATGCTTGAGTGCAAATTCACCTTTCCATTATGAATGGACAACCTGTTTTACTAAACAGTTTACGCTTAAGATTTGCGAAAGTCTAAAATAACAATTCCTCTTACTTCAATATTTGGCTAAGCAATATTGCAAAGTAACACATCATTGGAAGCGTCTCTCCGAGACGCTTCCAATGACGTATCACATTGCAATGTTGTATTTTCAATGAAGACACTAGCCGTGTATATCAGTTATGACTTCCGCAAATATTTTCCTTAAGTTGTTTAGTAAAACGGTACCCTTGGCAGTACAGATAATGTGTTTTACAACCAATGCAACAACCGGTACCCTTGTCAATGTATCCCAATCTTTTTACAGCATTTGTCCTCATGAGCTTGTTAATGTCTTAACAATAATGATTATTATCAGATTTTAGCAATACGTCATACCAAACACCATTAAACAGTGCTACCAGTCGCCTCTTCTATGAAACCATGTGACTTGGAAATAGTAATGCGACTTAGAGGCCGTTTCCGAGTCAAAGCCAGATAGTCTGCGTATTTCTTTGTCAGAATTGTCTCTCGTAAATCAATAGTCTCTTGGTATATATTATACACTGGTGAATTTCTCTATTGTAGAGTTTTTTTTGACTTAGTTTAGAATGTCGGTTCGGGATTTGCATCTGGCTGGCTGTCTTATCGCGAATCTGACTATCAGCATGTCTACCATGTCCGCACATTTTCTAGTAGGGAAGAAAGATAGCGATAGGTGATATTCAGTTCTCAACAGAATTCCATTTGCCAATATTGTTGATACGTTTTCAATGTTTCAAGGTGAGAAGTGTATTGAAAACCGTATACTTTGTCACAAATGAATAAAGTATAGCATAGGTCTTAAATCTATTTTCAATGTTTCAAAGTGAGAAGTGCTAGAAAAACGGTATACTTTGTCACAAATGAAGAAGTACCGTATGTCAGTAATAACTTTTGATACATTGCAAGTATTCAACTTCCACTTTTCTTAGAATTTTTCATGAAGTTGCCTGTTTCGGATGCATTAAAACGATCGCGTATATAAGAAAGTCTATGTGAGTCAAATCCAATAGGAATATGAAGTAAACGATTTAATAAGATTTATAACCAAAGTCCTATTAATTAATCTTTTAGATAGCGTTCATGAGTATCAAGTGCAAAGGGAGGCTAGTAGTACTCGTCGACACCAAAAGTACGCAACAGTTACCTTCCCTTCGTATGATAAAGGGAGATAACAATACCTTTATGACCACTTTTCACCGATTTGTCCGCATTTTAATCATATGATGGCCAGTAAACAAATCGCGAATCTTTAGGGATAAGACTATCACTTAATATTGTGGAGAGATTTACAGGAT
>OX401420.1:17223882-17241171 GCA_947846245.1 Cerastoderma edule
TTTTACTTAATTAAATGATTTTCAATAAGTAAACTTTTGGGCATCTTGATAATAACACAAGTTGTACTATGGACAGTGCTCCATTGTTCATTAATGTCACAATGGGGTACATGTCGGTGAATTAAAATACTTTGATGCACAATAAACTTAAACCAATATTTTCTGAGTATAAAAACTGGTATGATTTAATCAAAATAAAAAGCAGAGTTACTTAGTCAGTATCGTTACAGTATGACCCTTTGTCCATGTGTGATATTTTCATTCTTTTGCTTCAGTAGGTCTTGAGAGATCAACTTACAAGTGTAAAAAGCTTAAACCAAAGTAAAAAAAAGGGGCATAATCTTACTTAAAATAATAAAACCCCTTGCCCCTGGTGGTAGGTATTCACACCCGCTTGCCCTGGTGGTAGGTATTCATCCCCCTTGCCCCTGGTGGTAGGTATTCACCCCCTTGCCCCTGGTGGTAGGTATTCACCCCCTTGCCCTGGTTGGTAGGTATCGACCCCCTTGCCCTGGTTGGTAGGTATTGACCCCCTTGCCCTGGTTGGTAGGTATTGACCCCCTTGCCCTGGTTGGAAGGTATTGACCCGCTTGCCCTGGTGGTAGGTATTCACCCTCTTGCCCTGGTGGTAGGTATTCACCCCCTTGCCCTGGTGGTAGGTATTCAACTCCTTGCCCTGGTGGTAGGTATTCAACCCCTTGTCCTGGTTGGTAGGTATTCACCCCCTTGCCCTGGTTGGTAGGTATTCACCCTCTTGCCCTGGTTGGTAGGTATTCACCCTCTTGCCCTAGTGGTAGGTATTCACCCCCTTGCCATGGTGGTAGGTATTCACACTCTTACCCTGGTGGTAGGTATTCAACTCCTTGCCCTGGTGGTAGGTATTCAACCCCTTGCCCCTGGTGGTAGGTATTCACCCCCTTGCCCTGGTTGGTAGGTATCGACCCCCTTGCAGGTATTCACCCCCTTGCCCTGGTTGGTAGGTATTCACCCCCTTGCCCTGGTTGGTAGGTATTACCCCCTTGCCCTGGTGGTAGGTATTGACCCCCTTGCCCTGGTTGGTAGGTATTCACCCCTTTCCTGGTGGTAGGTATTCACCTTGGTTGGTAGGTATTCACCCCCTTGCCCTGGTTGGAGGTATCGACCCCCTTGCCCTGGTTGGTAGGTATTCACCCCCTTGCCCTGGTTGGTAGGTATTCACCCCCTTGCCCTGGTTGGTAGGTATTCACCCCCTTGCCCTGGTTGGTAGGTATTCAACCCCTTGTCCTGGTTGGTAGGTATTCCCTTGCCCTGGTTGGTAGGTATTCACCCCCTTGCCCTGGTTGGTAGGTATTCACCCCCTTGCCCTGGTTGGTAGGTATTCACCCCCTTGCCCTGGTGGTAGGTATTCACCCCCTTGCCCTGGGTGGTATGTATTCACCCCCTTGCCCTTGGTGGTAGGTATTCACCAATTGCCCTTGATGGTAGGTATTCAACCCCTTGTCCTGGTGATAGGTATTCACCCCCTTGCCCTTGCTGGTAGGTATTCACCCACTGGCCCTTGGTGGTAGGTATTCACCCCCTTAAACCTTGGTGGTAGGTATTCACTCCCCTAGCCCTGGGTGTAGGTATTCACCACCTTGCCCTTGGTGGTAGGTATTCACCCACTGACCCTTGGTGGTAGGTATTCACCCCCCCCAGACCTTGGTGGTAGGAATTCACCCATTTGCTGTGGGTGGTAGGTATTCACTCCCCTAGCCCTGGGTGGTAGGTATTCATCCCCTTTGCCCTGGTGGAAGGTATTCACCCCCTTGCCCTGGTGGTAGGTAGTGCCTCCCTTACCCTGGTGGTAGGTATCTACCCCCATGTTCTTGGTGGTAGGTATTCACCCCCTTGCCCTGGGTGGAAGGTTTTTACACCATCGCCCTGGATGGTAGGTATCGACCCCCTTGCCCTGGGTGGTAGGTATTCACCCTCTTGTGGTGGATGGTAGGTATTCACTCCCCTAGCCCTGGGTGGTAGGTATTCATCCCCCTTGCCCTGGTGGTAGGTATTCACCCCTTTCCCTGGTGGTAGGTATTCATCCCCTTGCCCTGGTGGTAGGTATTCACCCTCTTTGCTCTAAGTGATAGGTAATCCCCCCTTGCCCTGGGTGGTAGGCATTCACCCACTTGCAGTGGGTGGTGGATATTCAACCCCCTGGCCCTGGTGGTAGGTATTCACCCCCTTTGCTCTAAGTGATAGGTAATCCCCCCTTGCCCTGGGTGGTAGGTATTCACCCACTTGCAGTGGATGGTGAATATTCAACCCCCTGGCCCTGGTGGTAGGTATTCAACCCCCTTTGCTCTAAGTGATAGGTATTCACCCACTTGCAGTGGGTGCTAGGTATTCACCCACTTGCAGTGGGTGGCGGATATTCAACCCCTGGCCCTGGTGGTAGGTATTCAACCCCCTTGCCCTGGTGGTAGGTATTCACCCCCTTGCCCTGGTGGTAGGTAGTCACCCCCTTTGCTCTAAGTGATAGATAATCCCCCCTTTGCCCTGGTGGTAGGTAGTCACCCCCTTTGCTCTAAGTGATAGGTAATCCCCCCCCTTGCCCTTGGTGGTAGGTATTCACCCCCCCATGCCCTGGTCGGTAGTTTTTCACCCCCTAGCCCTTGTTGGTAGGTATTCATCCCCCATTGCTCTGGGTGGTAGGTATTCAGCCCCCTTACCCTGGTCTGTAGGTATTCACCCCCCTTGCCCTGGGTAGTAGGTATTCACCCCCCTTGTCCTGGTCGGTAGGTATTCAACCCCCCCCCTTGCCCTGGTGGTAGGTATTCATGCACTGTCCTCTGGTGGTAGGTATTCATCCCATTGCCCTAGTCGGTAGGTATTCACCCCCTTGCCCTGGTGGTAGGTTGTCACCCCCTTTGCTCTAAGTGATAGGTAATCCCCCCTTGCCCTGGTGGTAGGTAGTGACCCCCTTTGCGCTAAGTGATAGGTAATCCCCCCTTGCCCTTGGTGGTAGGTATTCACCCCCCTTGCCCTGGGTGCGAGGTTTTCACCCACTGGCCCTGGTGGTAGTGTGACGGTAATAGGATCTATGTATAAATACTATTTCAACAGTCTTGCTGTGGAAGCCGGCTTTTAATGGTGATTCATTAGAGTGGTTGGCTTTTTCTTGAAGTTAAGCAACATACTAAGTGGTTAGTACCAGGATGGGTGACCTTCGACAGCTTTACCCGGAGAGAAACCCGATACATGTTACAAAATTCGTGGCAGTGGTGGGATTTGGTTTGATATCACCATCAATCCCGTACCCTTAATTGCTCATAGCATGTTCTCAACCCTTGTTTCTGCTATGTAACAGTGTTAGAAATGGCAGTGACACTGGTAAGTCCGGTTTTGACTATGCGGCTATACATCAGTGAGAATCCCACATACTTGCAGCTTCGGCTCATACTTGCTGGGTTTTTCCGACGGTGTACATGTGGTTAGTACCTGGATTGGTGACCCACAATGGCTTTACTCCAAGAGGGACCCGATACATGTTACAGTAGGTATTCATTTTGTAGTTGTTCACCTCACCCACCCTATAGTATGTCAGTACTAGTTGTAGGCAGATAAGCAGGACCCCCCCCCCCTGTACAAAGCTAAAAACCCGGGTGTTTGGAAGAACTTTGGTCTATATTCTTAATTGTTAATTTGGGAAACCCTTGAGGTTGAGGAATATCTCATTGAAATTGAAGGTGAAGTGACCTACTTTTCTCCGATTAAAACAATAACAAATCGATCGATGTGTCTTACCTGATCTTCACAGACCCACCCGGTCTAGGCCGTAAGTACACAGTAAACAATTGAGCCAAACAGCACACGATTAAATGTAAAATTACAAGAATTTCCCTCCAATTCTGCAATATACTGCCTCTATTTCCCTCGATTCTAACAACAGAAATGAACGAACGATAACTCTTGCAGCCGCTCTTGCAAAGGAGGGTGTGTTTGTTTCGACCAATCAGAGCCCGGTGCTTATCCCGGTTACAAGATCGTAGAATGAAAAATAACATACCTCGCTGTAGCCTGGGGTCCTGGCCCATGCTAACCCGCATTAGGAGTTCGCGGTATACGAACGGGCCAGGACCCCAGGCTAACCTCGCTGCCGTTTTCATTTGGCATAAACAAATTTCTTTTTTTACGAATACGTTCAGGTTTTTTATCAAAAGTTGTTTTTATCCATCAGAGAGGAACATACTTATAGATTTTTTCATGAAATATGTTTAAATACTTTTTTAACAAGAAAATGAAGGGATTGACAACAACTTAAACATTTATCAAAATATTTAGAATATATATATTTCGTTTAGACAAAATTCTTGCATTGAGTTTCTCTGGCAAATATCTACTTCCGCCTGGAAACCGAAGCTGCTAGAACACGCTCTGTCAGAATACTGACAAAGTACTGTGCTTCAAAGACAGTCGAATCAAAATAACCCGGAAATACTAGTCTCCAATAGAATAAAAGGCTTTACAGGTATCGACTGTCACGTTGTTTATTGAAACCTCGTACTTTCAGTTTAAGCATACCAATGGTGGGTGGGGTAACAACAGTGACCGGCTTTAGTCTTTCCTCTGTTAACAGGATTTCCCTTATCCCCAATTTATGTAGTCATTGACTCCCTTTTCCTGGACATGACCCGTAAAATCATTATTTTTTATTCTAAATTCCAATTGTAAAGGGTCAAAAGTCCTTCAAATGAGCACAAATCAGGGTAGTCTCAAAAATGATCAGTGGACGAAACTTTTTTCAACGTTTGGACATTTATCATGCCTCGCTTTGTATCAATGCCACTGGATTTTTATGTTACAAAAATACCGAACGACTGACTGAGTGATTTTAATTTGCGAATTTCCATGTTCAAAGAAACTGACAAATAAACGGAAATATGTAATACCAGAGACATAGATAACAGAGATTGGCAACTCCTTCTTTACCTATAGCCGGTTTCTGCGACATCTCGCATGACGCGTTATTTAGCGAGACCTTGCGAGATCTGTCTATCGACGCAATTTTCAACTAAACGCGAAATAGGCAACACACATTTAAGCGTGTTTTAAGTCATAATTAAATTATTTTCTTACCGAATTTACTATATTGTTATTGTTAGAAAGTTTCTCAATCCAACAAGACCAATCAGCAAGCGATTATCAAAGAAATAAACATGGCATACTGCGACAAACTTAATTGAATTTTTCGCAATTTCGTGGTTGGGTGCGATGAACGTGATAATTGAGTAGTTTTAGATTCAAACTGTTCTAAAGGAGAGTTTTTCAAACATTTCCAATTCAAGTCCATTTTAAAGAAAGGGTTTGTTTTTCTACATTTCCAAATTTTCAGTTTGATATTCCTTGTCATTTAGAAGTTATTCCGTACTGAATATGTCCCTTTTACGACCCTAATGAGTTTAACCATCTTGATTTACAAGCAAAAATTAACAAAGTTGTGCACAGTAAAACTAAAAAACTATGAGCTGGATCATATCATACTTGACATTTTCCTGAAGTGTTATTTTTGTTTTATGGTTGCCCGCATTTTTAAAGTAATCTTCGCTTCCATAACGAAGTTATGCCAGGTTTACTTAACCACACAAGCATGATCATGATTTCGGCCATTTTATTTTCAACCAAAATATTTCATACTTGTACAAAGTAAAATGTTTTAATGGAGGTTTATTCAAACATTTCTAATTTATGTCCATTTTAATGGGTTAATATGATTTTGTCGATTTCCAAATTTTCAGTCTAATATTCTTTGTCATTTAGAAGTTATTGCGTACTAAATATATCCCATTTACTACCTTAATGAGATCAGCCATCTTGATTTCCAACAAAAAATTAACAAAGTTGTGCACAGTAAAACTAAAAAACTATGCACTGGATCATATCATACTTGACATTTTCCTGAAGTGTTATTTTTGTTTTATGGTTGCCCGCATTTTTAAAGTAATCTTCGCTTCCATAACGAAGTTATGCCAGGTTTACTTTACCACACAAGCATGATCGTGATTTCGGCCATTTTATTTTCAACGAAAATATTTCATACTTGTACAAAGTAAAATGTTTTAACAGAGGATTTATTCAAACATTTCTTATTTATGTCCATTTTAATGGGATAATATGATTTTGTGTATTTCCAAATTTTCAGTCTGTTATTCTTTGTCATTTAGAAGTTATTGCGTACTAAATATGTCCCATTTACTACCTTAATGAGTTCAGCCATCTTGATATCCAACCAATATATAACAAAGTTGTAGCAAGTAAAACTAAAAAACTATGCACTGGATCATATCATACTTAACATTTTCCTGAAGTGTTATTTTTGTTTTATGGTTAACCGCTTTTTTATGGTGATTGTCGAGTTTATAACGAAGTTATACCAGGTTTACTTTACCACACAAGCATAATCATGATTTCAGGCATTTTATTTTCAATCAAAATCTTTCATTTTTGCATCAATTAAAACTTAAATTGTGTGACTTGGATTTTATCAAACGTGTTATTACTGAAAACGTCTGAATGAGTTTGAATTGATCCCGTATTAAATGCTGACTAAGTTCTATAGTTTCCCGTATTTTCAAAGTGATATTCCTATATAAGAAGAAGAAAATCTATTCAATTAATGGACAAAAGGAATGGATAGATCTTCTTAATCAGAAACACCACGATATTTCCTTTTTCATCATACTTCTTAATTCCGATCGCTTGCAAATATGTCAAGTGAAATGTGTCATTTGAAGAACGAAGGGTGATAGAGTCAATCACGGTAGTGGACAATACAGGCTATGATTGTAAATTGCCACCCCATAAAATAGTTTGATGTCATAAAACCTTTTGATGCTAGGGCGATTACACAAGGAGCGTGTGGCGCTAACCCTGTGTCCACTCTCTGACACCTCATTCAAATTTAATGACCTAAAGCTCCCGAAAACAAAATAGGGAGGATTTGTTCTGTTAAAAGCGTCTGTCTGGTTTTAAAAGTAGTGTGCTTTGACTTAATTTCTCGTTGAGAAATGATGATAAAAACGAAGGTGCAAGACACACTATTTGCTTTAGCTTAACATTAAAAAAGCTCACATTTCTTTTTTCTAAAATCATTTCGGTCAGCCTCATGGTAAGACCAGACCCTTACGTGTTTTAGAATAATTATGTACTAATTGATTTGCAATCAATATTAGAGGAATCTGCGGTAAAAGGTGTATGGAAAAACCTAGCACGTCAGTTCTTTCTTACGTGTTCTTTCGTTTACTAAAACCACCTTTACAAAAATTCTCATCACATGCATTTTAACATCATAAAATACTTTTAATATTCTTAACTTGAAACATTTGACTTGAAATATTGTCATGATGTATGTGTGGTTTTTTGACAAAATTAGCACTGTAAACAGTTTTGCGACACAGAATAAATGAAATGAAGTGAGAAAGCAATCTTTTAATATTGACAAAAACTATCATGTCTTAGTGGAAAGTTCATGCTTTGGTTATTAACTGCAACAAAATAGAGTCACTTGATTTATTACAAAATATTATTCAAACCTTTGCTTGAAAGACATTGTCGTTATGAGTACAATTCTGAATTGCATGGTAATCAAGCCTGTCATTGAAAAAGAAGGCCTACTGGAACTTTTTGTTTTGTTTTTAACATAAAATCAATTTAATAAAATGAAAATAAAACAAAATGTCCAGAAGTTGTTTCAGATAACCAATCAGATAACCAAAACATAGCTATTTTACTGTAATAAAGAAGTATCAATTTCGCTTGACATCTCCCGTGGCAACGGATAAACAGGTACGCACTTTCCTTATCTCGCAGAACCTCGCGTCACGCGAGAGTTTGGCGATAATTCTGGAGTTGCCAATCTCTGTTATCTATGTCTCTGGTAATACATACATTGATAATCAATGAATTGTCACAATCCACACAAGTATCCGAGTCACGTCTTGTAAAACAGTTATTTATCACTTAACATCAACGATGCTCAAAATCAAGCCCTCACGGGCCATGTTTACGACTAGTTCGTAATTTCCCATGGGATTAGTCAAAATGATTCGATGTGAAGATTTCTTTTTATTTTCTGATAGCAGACTATGCGAATGAAATACAGACTTTACAACCAGACTGTTGGTCTGGTAATTTTGATAAATTTACAGGACCAAAGGGATTTTTACTAGAACAAAAAATATCGTACTTTAAGCGATGAACAATGAGCATCTTTGGCATAGATAAGGTATAACTATAATATAGTCAAAATGTTTCGTCATCAAGATTTCTTTTTATTTTCTGATTGGGCAATCTAATGTCGAAATTTTAAACAATCCAATTAGTGTCGGATTTCCAAATTCTGTTTATTGGATTTAAAGCACAAAATGGCCATCCAAACTCAATTGATAAGACAAGATACGTAAAATATACTTATATACCACCAAATAATGGCATCAATTGCCAATAAACAATCAAAGAGCACTAAATTAGGCTTTTTACACCCCAATGCGCATGCGCAATGGAAGTCTATTGGGAGCTGAAAAATTGTAAATTAGCGTCAATTAAACTGTTCTTACAAAGTAAATATTAGGAATACCAACAAGTTTCATGTTTGTATCGATTGAAAAAGGATTAATTCATAAGCTCTGTGAGTAATGTCATTTGATATCTTACAGTAAAATGGAAATATCGGTCTTTTAACGGTGCGACAAAATTTTTGTCACAGCGTCCTCCATATAATGAATGATTTGAAAGTTTGATGTGACGTGAGATATTGCCTGATTAAAACATTTAGTTTGACTACCGCAGGATATATGTCATTGCATTACGTAGAACATTATGGGATGATGTACGCGTCTTATCCAAGATCGAGTTGTATTTAAAACAATAGTTGTACAACAATTTAATTCTACATATAAATCCATTGTTTCAAATGAGTAAGAACAAAACTAAAGAATCAAATAAGGAAAATATGGATAAAATGATTTTAGTCGGAAGTATAGTATCAAATGCTCACAAATATTGAACTCCAGTTATTCGCAGACACTGTACTCACAGTGGTATGTGGGAATTTGAGAGTTGTCCTACTTTTTGGACCATGTGACATAGCTCGGTCATTCGCATATTTCTGACTTCTAGGTTAACATTTGTTTGTACTTTCTAAGCGTGGATATTTATATGGATATTTATGCAATAGTGACACTTTTGAGACTTCACACATCTAAAGATAAATGGTTGAGCTCCAAATCAGTATGTTTGATTTCATACTTAATTGCATATTTATGGAGTCATAGGTGGTCAAACATTCACAAAAATCTGTGTGCAAAAATCTAACTTCGAGACCAGAAATCTTGACTAAAATCAGGGAGTCAAGGGAAAACCCCGATTTGTGTTAAAAAAATTGTGAGAGAAGTAAGCATCATTTTCATGACTGCTATTATCATATGGACAGCAGCTCTTGTTTTTGATGAAAATAAATAGAAATTGAAGGCTTTCATGTAAATAATTATATTTAAAACATGTTATTTGAAGTTTGAAATTTTATTGTCTTATTATGTTTTTAAGGAGACGATGGAATCGGCCCTGGCAAGTGGACACACAAAGCGGTTTGACATACCCCTGACTCATTTAGAATTTGATTATGTCAAAAACTGCTCCAATGTTAAAGAAGTAGAAAAAATTCTAAAAGTTTTGAGGTATGTTGAGGGGAGCAAGATGCCTAAATGGGTAATTTAACCCTTTACCAAACATTAATTTTTGACCATCCCAAATTTAAAGAGGTTGCAGACGACATTTCAAAATGTGATGAAAATGAAAAATAATCTTCTGATAGGGCAGAAAACATTGTGGGAAAGGTGAAATTGCTTGATAAAAGCAATTTCTCTTTTTGCCACAATGTTTTCTTGAGTCGTCTGCAACAAACTGGTCAGATGTCACCATTGTTTGGTAATAGGTTACAATGTTTGAGATGAGATGGTGTTGAAAAGGATTAAAAAAAATGTTTAAGGAGACTACTCACCAGGCATCGGCATCACGCTTTTGTTAAGTTTTTACATGCTAGTTTGTATCTCATTAACTACAGAATGAAATGGGTTGATATTTCACAGCTGTGTTCAGAATCATTATGGAAGGTTCCTGACGAAGTTCTACAAGTCTTATTTTGATTTTTTTTTTTAGCATATTATGCCCCCTTTCGTACTTAAAAAATGTAGGTTTAAGTTTTGCATGCAAGTGATTATCTTAACACTTATTGTAGGGAATTGAATTTTGGAACAAAGAATGTCTTAGTTGGTTCAAGTTGTGTGGCATCTTCAGATTAAAGAAACAAATTATTGTTCACTAATCTATATCCCTTGCAGGCATTTATCAAAAAGCCAAGCACGCTGTCTTATGGACAGCTCTTGTTATATAGCCATTAGGTAGAAACTATTTTGAAAAAAGGATAAAATGCTTATCATTAACAGTTTTAATCATTATGCACTATCAAGCAAACATTTTAGATGTACAACGTGAATTAATGCTAATTAAATAAAAAGAAAATTATCAAAGAAACACTGATGAAAATTGTATATATTTGAATGGCTGATAGATGTAGGGAATACATGTACTTTGATGAATGTAAAATCTTTTTATATCTTCACCAGTGCCCTTCATGCTGGGTGTTTAAGATTTTCTGTTTAATGAAAAGGGTTAAATCTTTACCAAACGCCAAATGTTTGACTGTCCCAAATTGAAAGAGTTTATAGACAACATTTCAAAATGTGATGAAATTAAAAAATAATTTTCTGATAGGGTAGAAAACATTGTGGGAAAATCGTCACGAGCAATTTCTTCCTTTCCCACAACGTTTTCCAGAGTGGTCTGTCTGCAACAAAGTGGTTAAATGTCATTACTGTTTGGTAAAGGGTTAATGTGAAAATGAAAGTGAAAGTAGCAGTTTTTAAGAGCTAACTGATATCTTTGCAGGTCCAACGAGGAAGGATATTTTCCTGACCTTGAGCGGTGTTGTGAGGAGAGACTTATAGCTTTAAATCCTTCCAGGTAAATAAAATACTTTTTCTTGTTAAGTTATTGATTTGTTAAATTCGGATTGGGCTCTGTTTAAGAAGAAACATCAGTCGTATTATGAGACAGGGTTTACCTTTGGTCCCTTGATTTATGCTAATTTAGGGGACTTTTGACCCCTTCATTGATAATTTTTGGCCTCAAAAATCTCATAAAATTTCCCCAAAACTCATTACTTTCATTCATTTTTATCATTTTTCTATAGAAAAACCCATTGACTTTTAAGTTTTAGTCGAAAAAAACCCATTGATTTTATTTAGAAAAAAATCACTGCCCCTTATGTATTGAATTGTGAATGGAAAATAATGATCCTTAGAGGTCATTTCTAGTAAACTGGGGTGATTTACTATATAATAAGCTGTGAATCAAGGAAAACACTGATGATGACCAGTTTACTTATTCATGGTAATCCATTTGAACTCGGCAATTAAAAAATGTCTTGCACAGGGATGTATAAGAAGACATTTGTTACCTGCTATAGTTATCAGGAAACAGATTAAATGTATTCATAAATACTTCTCTATTGCAAATTTCTTTAAAGAGGATGTATTAGAGAGGAGAAGAAATCTGTGATTTCTTTTTAGCTCACCTGGCACAAAGTGCCAAGGTGAGCTTTTGGGACCGTCCTATGTCCGTTGTGTGTCGTCCATTGTCCGTCGTCCGGGCATCAACTTTTCACTAAAACATCTTCTCGGAAACTACTGGTTAGAATTCAATATGATTTTACAGAAATGGTCCCTAGGTGACGTTCTTTCAATTTTGTGGAATTCATTTTGTTAAATTGAAAAACATGGCCGCCAGGGGGCGTGGCCCGTTTCATTCAATGAATATTTAAAAAATCTTCTTCTCCGAAACTACTGGTCAGATTTCAATAATATTTTACAGAAATCATCCTCAGGTTGTCATCTTTCAGATTTGTTCAAATTGTGTTGATATCTCAAAAAACATGGCCGCCAGGGGGCATGGTGCGTTTCGTTCAATGAATATTTATAAAATCTTCTTCTCCAAAACTACTGGTCAAATTTCAATGATATTTTACAGAAATTATCCTCAGGTGGTAATCTTTCAGATTTGTTCAAATTGTGTGGGTATCTTAAAAAACATGGATGTCAGGGGTCGTGGCGTGTTTCGTTCAATGAATATTTAAAAAATCTTCTACTCCAAAACTGCTGGTCAGAATTCAAAATTATTTTACAGAAATGATACTCAGGTGGTTATCTTTCAGATTTGTTCAAATTGTGTCAATATCTCAAAAAACATGGCCACCAGAGGTGTTCCCCGTTTCATCCAATGAAAATTTAAAAAATATTTTACTCCAAAACTACTGGTCAGAATTCATTCATATAACACAGATATGATTGTCCCACATCAAGCATACAGTGTCAAACTTGTGTACGTGTAAAATTGGAATGAAAAATAGGTCAATGCATAGAGGCAGAAGAAACTGTGTAAAAGTTAAAAGCAATGTTTCTAACTATTCTTCAAATAGGTGGTAATTTCAGATGAGCGGTTCTAGGGCCATCATGGCCCTCTTGTTTAAGATACTTATTGTTACTTTATTACTTGGATATCCCTTCCTTTGTGACATTTTCAAGAGAGGTATGTCTTGTGATATTTTATAGTACAAAAAGTAGAGCTAGGGAAAAGGTTTGATAATTGATGTTTTTTGTTGCTTTTATTGTCCAAAAATTGGGTAGATGCTTAAGACTAATTGATTGAAGAGATTTCCTTTTAATGAGAATTTGTGCAGCTATGAGCGATATACAATGTACCAGGTATCATTGTCCTAGATTTTGATAGTTATCTTAGATTTGCATACATCAGAGGTCAAAATAGAGAGGTGTACAAAAGTATTTGGTATACAGTATTCCAGGGGAAATTGATCCTATATATTTATGCGCAGCGGGTTTTACAGCAGTTAACAGCAGCTGTGGCAAATGCAGGAATTATGGATAAAGGAATTAACTTTTAGGGGTGGCAAAATCCAGGGTTCTACATTGCCTCAAGTCCTAGAACTAGAGGGTCAGTGGTTTGAGCCTGATCAGTACCTGTGAAAATGACCTATAGCAAGACACTTCCAGAGCCATAGCCTGATAATGATGGGTCCAGGAAAGCTGTTACATAACTGAAAAATGGTTGACGAATCATTTAACCCTGTATGAACAAACAAATGATTGTTGTATATTGTAGCTTAAAATTTTAACCTTGTATCAAACTCCTTAGAGTGGGAAAACATGCTATTCAACCCAGTTTATTCAGTTTTGCTCGTTTATATTTTCAGTCGATTGTTACGCCAAGAAAAACCTGTTGGTACTAAAGGTGACCTTGACCCCGATGAGCGTGAAGAACTTGATAACGATCTAAAGGTACACAATGTTCAAAGTTCAACGATTTTATGATATATCGTCTTATAAGTATGTTGTATAAATTTCAGACTTAGCAAACTGAAAATAATTTGATTAGTAGCACAATTACTCAAGTGACAAGACAGTACTGCTTCATGGATTATTGAGGCATTTAGGGTTGTCATTAATATTTGGAGTAAGAGGCCCAACTTTTGATTTGAGGAGGCCAATGAAACATACACTCAACAAAAAATTAGGTGTTACTAATGACCACCTATCAACCTTTTTCTTATCCAGAGCCGACAAAAAAGTCATTTGAAGCGGTCAAACTGGCTGAGGGCCGGCTCAACCTTGGGCCTTGTATGCTATTATGTTGTCATTTGATAAGCATACAAATTCAGCAAGATCCTTCATTGTTTTCTTAACATGACTCTCCATTAGCACAATGAATTTATGTAGTTGTTGAAATTGTGGGAGATCTAGAAAACCCAATTGAACAAAGCATTTGTTTGACCTTGCAAAGGTAAAAATTGTAAAATAAATAAACCTGTTTCCCCATTATACCTTATCCTTATGAGCAAATAATCCTTTTGTCACAATGGTTTGCATGGAGTATTAGGAAAGCATACTTCTTTTTAAGGTTTGTTTTGTGACGGATTGCACTATTTCATTATCTGTTAACCCTTAGAATGCTGGGTAATTTTCTAAAAATATATTTTTTGGTCTTCTGCTTTTCAGAACCTTAAATATCTGCTTAATTTTGTCAAGGAAAGAATCTCAGAGTAGTAAACAGATTAGATCACAGGCCAGCCACCAATTTACTTTTTGGCTGGCCTTGATCCAACCTGTTTGCATTAGCATGAAGTCGGTTCCAGCACTATAAGGGTTAAGGAATAATTATTTTACTCTCTTTAATACATCTTGCAGAGCTGGACAAGTGACATTAGAAATTTTGAAGGCGAAATAAACACTCCAAGTTACGCGGATGAAGATTCTGACCTTCCTCCTATAAGATCTGGCACAAATATCACATTAACGGCTGAAGGGGTGAGTACAAGTCAGCAATGGGGTTTGAGAACCATATCTACTTTGTTAATTTGTGTAAAAGCATTCTGTCTATCGGGTTTGGACAAATTACCAAACACCACATTTTTGCAGTTTGCATCGACAGGCCACTTTCAAAAAGTATTGTTGCAAAAGGAGAAATTGCTTGTTACAATGGTTTTTCAATCTATTCACATATCACAACAGCAGAACTGAAAGGTTCTTTACATATTTACAAAGATTTTCTAAAATCGTCTGCTTCAAGTAAATAAATGTCATCAGCAGGTGGTAAAGAGTTAGAATTTTAATATTGGTGTGG
This sequence comes from Cerastoderma edule, assembly GCA_947846245.1. Lineage (NCBI taxonomy): Eukaryota > Metazoa > Mollusca > Bivalvia > Cardiida > Cardiidae > Cerastoderma > Cerastoderma edule. The sequence continues at coordinate 17,238,652 of OX401420.1, forward strand.
TTTATTCGGTTTGTGAATACTTTTTGGTATTTTGTTACCTAGATAAAGAGTTTACAAATGAATGAAGTTTTGAAGATCTTTAGACATAGTCAAGTGGTTTAATTGGTTTGAATATAATGATTTGAATTTGAAAGTAATTTCATCCATGAATTCCTGGATATTTTGCTGAAGGGTTATTTCTAAGAGTGAAATAATATGCCAAACTTTATTAGCACACGCAGTTGATAAAATGTTGGACTTCGAAAAGAGGCGCTCTGCATTTGAGACCCCGCTTAGCCAATATTTCTACTGATGTTGATAATGTCAATGTGGTATGATTTATTTATCTTTCTCACTACTAGTCTACTATGTTTATGTGGAAAGAAGTGAGAGGCTTCATAAGAATTTTGTATCGATAAAGAACTTTTTGCTTTGACCTTCAACTGAATCAAAATCAAAATATGTTTTTCAACACAAGAGTTTGATTTAACCCTTTACGGTATATAGCGCCGTTCGCCGCCTTATCGATTACCGCATAAAACGCTTTTCGCCGGTATACCTATTACCGTATAAAACCTATTTTGACGGGCTATCGATTACTGCATAGAACGCTTTTTGACAGCTGAAAAATTGATTCAACTTCAACCCTTAATTACACAAATAAACACACACGTCATTTTCTCCAAAGTTTATTTTCCTATTAAACAAATATGTTTTCTTTCATATACGATGATAAAATCATGGGGTCAAAGTTTAAACTTTTGCTCTAGAGCGAATCTTTTGATAGTGGTCACGCGGCACACTTCTAAAAGAGACGCTATGGGATTGAGATGAAGGGAAATGAAATACCCACCCCAATAAAACTGAAAGCGGCCTTCGATATCCTGTCATAAAGATCAAAACAATGCCGATTTGTAAAGACTTGATAAGGATTTCCTGCAATTTTTTACAAACTAACACTTTTCTAAAAATATTATCCAATTAAAAAGAACATAGGGCACGCGACCCGTAGACTATTTAATGAGAAGTCTTCCGGTCATAAAAGATCAAAACACTGCCGATTTGTAAAGACTCGATAAGGATTTCATGCAATTTTTTAGTAACTTAACACATTTCTAAAAATACTATCCAATTAAAACCAGAGCATACGGCACGCGACCTGTAAAGGATGTTTATGACACGGAGCTATTGTTCAAAGTTTAAAGGCGATTGAAAATCGAGCCGCCAAATAATTGACGTAATAAAGACGGCCTTTTTAAAATATTTAGCCAATTTGGTGTTTCCGATCGCAAGTCGGACATCAATGTAGATTCAGAGCAGTAATTTGATCGTTTTTTATTAAACCTGAAGATGATGAAATGTTGATAAATATTACCAATTCACGGACAAGCAAATTAGATCATTCCACCGACTTTGACTACAACTACGAGCTTTTGGTAAATTCATCACCCATGGACACGTATTTTACGGAAATATAAGCATGTTTCGCTGCCAAAATGAGTTGATTTTTACTGTTTTACATTTATAAGAAGGACTAGGTTTAACTCCTTTACAAAGCAATATATTTTGGAAACGGTTTGAATGGGAATTGAAGTAAAACGATTCAGCTTTGTTGAGAAATATGCAAAGACAAAGTATGTAGCTCGAGTCATGAACGGTATTTTTCGGCAACAAAATTCCCTGCAATTGATGACAAACGGAAAACAAATTACGGATTTCTCAGGGAGAACACATAAGTCATATTATTAATTTTGATTTTGTATAATTCACACCGTAATATACATTTTCATTGTTTGTTTAATTTTCTACAACTTAATCCTGATATGAATGTATCACTTAATAAAGAAAAAAAACATCAACTTAAAGGAAATTTTGTTCTCGTCGTCTTTTATTCTTTGAAAAAATCTATTAGATGAATGTAAAATGCATTAATTTAGGTTTGATTAACAGTACCCCAATCAATAACAATTATCGGAGATAATCCTGTGCAAATAGGTACCCAGGGTGACTAGTTATGTATGCGTTAATGGTCTTCGATAATCGGATGGTTTATACCTATAGTGTCACTGATAAGCCTTATCTCTATACCTTAAAGGGTTAACTCTGCATTTGATCCTGAATTTAATCTGAACAATGTGGACACAATTGATTTTGTTTGGGAAAGCTTGCAATGTGCCAGATGAAACAGTTTTATAAGTATATTTTTTAACTTTTTATTCTTTTGATATTTTTATAAGGCCAAGACGAGTTCCACCACAAAGCCAAATAAGAGAGTAATGCCCCGTGAATACAGAGATTGGGACAAGTAAGTCATTCACTGTCTTTGACCCATTACCAAACAATAACGATTTTTGGCCAGTTTTTGCAGACGACTCTGGAAAACATTATGGGAAAAGGAGAAATTGCTCCTAACGAGCAATTCTCCTTTTCCCACAATGTTTTTTCCACAGATTTCTGCCCTATCAGAAGATTACTTTTCAATTTCATCACATTTTGAAATGTCGTCTTCTAACTCTTTCAATTTGTGACAGTCTAAAATTT